>MOOZ01000943.1:83995-101002 GCA_002930495.1 Cecropterus lyciades | reverse complement strand
CACAAATATACATACAATTTAATCAAATACAGTATTACGTCATACGATAGATGATGTGATAGAGGTAATTTTAACTGAAATGAACACGTATTTAATATGAAATATGTGTATAAGTTTCCATGTAAGTGAACAATGTTCTTTTGGAAATAAATAATCTTAAATAATCTTAAACCACAAATTAACATTTCAGAATGTAAAACAGTAGTAAAAACTATACTCAGACTTTACATTGTGAAACGTTACAATACCTTCAATATAACATTATGGCATTGTAGAGAAAAACCTATTTTATAAGGTTTTAGTCAAACAAAGCGTTGTTAATACGACTTTTGCACTTTTACTTTGTACTCAGCTACAAAAACTAGTCTTACGCCACCGAAAGACCTTTCCAGAAATAGGTTATGAATTATCGAATCTGTTACCGGAGAACAGTTACATAACCTAGGAGTAAGTAGCGAACGCTCTCGTTTTCGTAACCAGGTCAAAGTAAGTTCACAAGTTGAGATCTGGAACGGCAAAATCCGAGGTACGGTTTCGTCAGCCTGTAACCATCCCACAGGTGGGAATGATTCTCAGAGTAAGATGGATTAAAGGTTAAAATAATTGATAATTTGAACTCCAAACAGCCGGGTTTAAAACCGCGTATCATGAGAACTCATTACATATTAAGATGAATATTAATTTCGGGATAATATTAGTCTAAAATGTAATGATAGACACACGATCTTTTAAATAAATACTATTTAGTGAACTAAATTTCATAAATAAACAATTTCTTAAACATAAGTTTGAGTATTAGTGTTAAGAATCTAAAATTCGAACCTCTATTCCAGAGATTTAGAGACCGAATTTAGAACCAGAAAACTGATGGATCTGTGTCTGCAATACGAACCTCGGTCCCTCAGACTGTAAGGCTGAATTTCAAGCTAGGTACTGTTCCTGTGTTTTGTGTGTGTGTGTGTGTGTGTGTGTGTGTGTGCGTGTGTGCGTGTGTGTGTTTGTGTGTGTGCGAGTGGTGGTATATATACTTACCCGGCCAAAGTGGTGCCACATGAGGTAGTCTAGTACGCCCTGAGTCATCCCGCGGGAGCGCAGGGAGCGGGAGTTCATCTTCTGGTAGGCCCACTCGATCCAACCCGCCTGGCTCGACGTGCAATTGATGAGCGCGAGGGCATCCACCTGACGAATTATAAAGTGATTTTGGACTCTGGTTTTTTCGCTACAAATTTATTTATTATTTTATTTAGTTCTTACTAAACACAAAAATACAATGGATGAATTGTGGATCTAATAATGCTTAATAGCATTATCTGCCAATCAACCTTAAGAAAGTGCAGAAAATACAAAGACAATGCAAAAATGCAATGACACAAAAAAATAGAGACAGAGAGTAAGAGAGCGAGAGAGAGAGAAAAAGAAAAGATAAAAATGTGTAAGAAGTAAAGAAATCTAATTATTTCCATACTTCAAATTAGTGATCTTAATATATATAAATTACGTGTCACGTTGTTTGTCCGCGATGAACTCCTAAACCACTGAACCGATTTGAATCAAATTTGCATACCGTATGCAGTTTGATCAACTTGAAAGATAGGACAGCTTATCTTAATATATATAAATTACGTGTCACGTTCTTTTACCGCTATGGACTCCTAAACTACTAGATACACAGGTAGGTATTATAGGTATGTGACCGCGACCATGTTACCTGTTGGGTGGTATTTGGTTGGGTTGGATGGTGGTACGTGGTCGTAACCTGTTAGATGCTTTAAGGGTTCCGTACCCAAAGGGTTAAGACGGGACCCTATTACTAAGACTCCGTTGTCCGTCTGTCTATCACCAAGCTGTATCTCATGAACCGTGATAGGCAGATAGTTGAATATTTCAGTTGCCGCTATAACAACATATATTAAAAGCAGAATAAAATAAATATTTAAGGGTGCTCCCATACAACAAACGTGTTTTTTTTTACTTGAAATTAATAACGACAACACTCTGTAGTTGCCATTATCATTTTTTTAGTAGAATCCATCGTTGATGCACTTTGGAGGCACCAATGAGAAACCTGTTTCTGCCCAATAACTATACTGTTAAGCACATTTGTTCTGGTGAAGATAGGTATGGGGGATACAAGTCTATTCCCCATACCTATCTTCAGACAGAGGCGTTCCAACTTGTCCTCAGGGATGGCATCGTAACGGAGATCGACGTCAGGAACGACTCCTGCCCTATATGAATTTGATTATAGATGTGCATGGACGGCACTTGCCATCACCTATGCATACTACATGCTAATATATAACTATATATATTTTGGCATCGATATATTCGTATAATTACACATTTCAGCAAATGCATGTTTTGAACAAATTGGTAAATTTATAATTCAGAGGCGGAGATCTGTACCTGGGATGTTTGTACGGAAATAAACTGGATGGACATAGGGTATGGACGTGACAATAAATGCAATATTTCATTGTCGCGCTTTCAAGTTATATGCGAGTGAACATAAACCTGTAAATTGGTTGTTCATATCTGCGTACTTTTTGTCACAAAAGTGACAACTAAAAACGTTAACAAATGCATGACATCACAAAGCTATTGCAGGCAACCCTTTGTTCCTATGTAGGTATTCATCGGACATACCTATTCATTCGTAGAAACGGAAAAGCGTGGCTTTTTCTATGGCTGAGCTATCTATTGACGCGTAGTCCACCTGATATTTATACATATGTATATTGGACACCAACGATAAGCGTATTTATACATCGGAACCTGGGACCTAGATAAGTAAACGCCTATATATTACATGTATGTGACCAACAATATATGACATAAGTAAATATAATGGCACCTGAAACCTTGTTTATGAGTAAAATACAAAAAAACACGTAAGAAATATGAGTATGTGTAACTGACAATAATTCTTGTGAAAATGATGGGTATCATACAACTTGTTTAAAATGACAAACCTCCATAAATATAATAAAAATTAAGATCGGCTTGTATGTACATCGCACATGTTTTTAAAAAAGATAGTTTGGAGGGCTGAGAATGATATTACGATATTGATTTAAATTTTAGTTTGTTTCAAAACGCATCAAACAAAAACTAATGAATATAATTAAAAGGATTGAAAATATGTTCAATTATTTACAGTCTATGTATTGAAGTCACATTTACTATTTTCTTAATTAAAATTCATCATCTCTACCAAATGGTAATACAATTTACAGTTAAGTTTCTTTTTTTTCAAGTCGATTGAAACATCTAAATCTAGTTTGAATATTTGTAATCATCCGATTAACGCGAGGACCCGCGTGGGGGAGTGTTCACGATACAGGTCTGACACGCAGTGGGTTCCGGGTTCGATTCCCGGAGAGATAGACATCTGAATAATTAATTTAGATTTCTGTTCTGGGTCTGGGTGTTTGTGTATTCGTCTTTGTGTGTATCCATGACACCCACGACACAAGAGTAAATCCTAGTGTGGAAAGCGTTATTAAAGCGTTATAGCGGTATATTTCACTTTTCACTTTTAGAAAAAATTAAAGAGCCGTACAGAGGTGAATTTATCTCACGCAATTCTGTCAAGTATGTTATTGAATTTTCAATAATAGTTCAGTAAAAGGTGCTCCAAAATACAACGGCGCAAATATACTCGAGTGGAATGCTTTTCGTAAACAATCGTTGTTTTAGTTAAACTAGCTGTGTCCAGCGTTTTCACTAGAATTTAAAATACATAACATAAGGGCAACGGATTCTAATTTTCATTTGTGAAATAGACATTAAATGTTACCTTAAGATATCGTCTATATATATACATTCAATTCCTTAAATTAAGATCATTAGTTGTTGCTTGATGCGATTTATAAAACACACACAGAAGTTAAAAAAATAAGAAATAAATATATTGTTAATTGTACTTCCACACTCTTTTTTATCAATGTAATATTAATTTTAATTAACGAATATCATAAAAAAATATGGATTTCATGGGCACTGTGCACCTGTTTTTGTAAACTGAATATACTAACATTATACTACTTGTGCATTCAGTTTCCAAAAACAGGTGCACAGTGCCCATGATTTAGTAATAAGTATTGGGTTAATAATTATTGGTATCGGTATTGCAGCTCGTTATTAAATAACAGTAATTTTAAAACATAGTATAAAGTAAAGAAAGGTGTGGCCAATTCAAAACAATAACCTTATTATTCTAGTTTGTTGAAAGTACCAAAATAACGACTTGAAATTGTATCCATATAGTAAACAGAAAAAAAAGAAACAAAATATTACACAGTATTTATAAAATATATCCGTTTGAAATAAATTTCGTGTAATTTTTAATAAAATACCGATAATAGGCTATCACGCGAAATTTCATGCAATTTTCGTTTGAAACGAATATTTAATTTTTCAGACTATTCCTACTAAATACATTTTTATTTATGTACTATTTTATTAACAACTCATGCATACTTGAATATGAATAGCATTTAATTTTTTATTCTATTATAATATATATTCACGCGTTCGATATTAATTTGGGTATAGTACAAGTATGAAGCCCGTTCGCTTTTCGAGAATTTTTAATGTGTCCCACTTTCAATGTATATGTATGCCAGTCCGCGTCTACTGCAGTATGCACACGTAACCGCTGCAAGATTCCATCGAGTGCCTAGTGCACATAGCTAATTTTTAGGTCAGATCAATAAGGCCGCGCACCTCTAATTACGATCTTGAACACATTCCCTTCCGTTGTTCATTAAACACATGACTTCGATTGTAACCGACATGCAATAATAAGCTATTTTTATACGGAAGTACCAAATTAGTATTATGAACTTAAAGCCCGCTTAATAAGTGATCATCGTCGTCAATAAAAATGGACAAATAACTCAACGTCATATAAGATTAAAGACGCGTTCCATCTTAGTTATGATACCACATCCTACAAATTAAAATAAAGAGGTAAAATCTCCTCTTAATCAATCAATAAAGATCCTAGTTAACATATTACAAAAATACTGTCGTTAGTACTGCGACCCCCTATAAAGTTAGATAAAGACGATCATGTGTAGCTATTAGCCGGCGTGTTATTTCGTTTCTTACCAACGCCCAAACTTAACAGACGTAATTGGAAAATGGGCCCATTAATACATCTAAAAATACGTAGTACAGTCGACGTTAGTAGGACATACCCAATTAGTCTATACGACAGCGCGAGTTCCAAATAGTATTTACTAAGAGTGGAAGCACTGAAGTAACTTCTCAAATATACAGCAGTTGACCCCATTTCCCCCACAGACGTATGAGTCGTCGTATAAGACTCAAATGTTTACAGCCGTCGGTTTGACAAGCTTCTGGTATCTTCAACTTAATAGTTGACTTTAAGTCGCCTATCACACTAGCGATTCTTTGAAGTAGGCGAACTATATGATAACGCAACGAAATCGCAGCGTCTTGATTGCCAACGTCTACCAGTTCTTTTTGTAATATAGAAGTAGCAAACGAGCATGCAGTCCACCTGATAGTAAGTGCCCATAGACGTCTTTAATCAAACCCAGATAAGATTAGAGTCTTACCTGAGGTTAGCTACAGATGCGTTGCTACCCCTGAGGACTAAGTTGGAACGTCGCAGATATGTATATCTTCCTTACCACAACCTTGAGATCAGAACACATCAATGCATGATACTGCTGTTATTAGGCTGAAATAACCTTTGAAATTGGTTGTATTGTAGCGCCGTTTTCTAAATAATTTCTGTCTAAGCAATAGCGGTAATAATTATTATGTTATATTCACTTTAACTTTACAGAGGCCAAGTTTCGAATTATCTTTGTAGTGGGAAATACATCTAATTAAGTCGACCAGTTGCGACGTAGCTGTAAATTCTATATCGACTACGTTTATAAATCGACAGTGTTAGTCTCAGACACGAAAGCGCGACATCTCAAATTCATAGCTAGCTCTTGAGTGAAGACGATAAGTTTGAAGCACTGTCATAAGCAATCACTTCTGATTGCTATTTTTTAAACGTTTGTTTTTAAAACTTGTTGCAGTCGGTATTATATACTTAACTTCTTTCATCGACTAAATTTAATACACTTATTCTACATTAGTAAATTGTTTTACAATCATGAGTGAATGTATTTTTGTTATTATATTTTATTTAAATAAAAAATATTATAATGTAAGTAAACGGTACAAGATCAAGTGAAGAATGTTACCTTTTGCGAATTGTTGAGGGCGAATCTGGCGAGGATATTGGCGCCTGCGCCCACTCCAAACCCGATGAACGATTTAATGCCGAAATGACCCAGCACGTAGTTCAATTGATTGGCCAACTCGTCCATAGTTGGATAGATGTAACTGTAAAGAAAGTTCACGTTAGAAAACTCTCGAACGATACGTCCCTTGAAATGTACAGCGGTAATAGCCTATTTTTTAATTCGGCCTTCTAGTCTGAAGGTTAAAGTCTGTTGTTTTCCAAAATACTGATTCTTCGAAGTTATGTGTATTAGAAATTACCTTGCTTCTGAAAGAAATATAAAAGCATCATGATGCAATTGACCTACACGCTTTGGAGTTCTGAAAAAAAAGTTTTCAAAAGTGTCTACCAACCCACACTTGGCTAGCATGGTTGACTCTGGCCAAAACAGTTCTTCATTCTGGTATAAAGTAAACCTTCCAATAGTATGGCAGTAATAAGTTGGCGATACACCAACCATATAAAAAGGTTGATAGCGCTTTTGTTTTCTAAACTGAAATAAATATTAAACAAAACATTGAGGATACAATATTCATAAGCTACTTCGGGGGGTGTTCGTAGGATGTCGTATAATATTTAACGCAACGCTAACTATGAATGGCATACGGCGGGTGTTTATAAAGATAATTTTTCAGGCGCGTACAATACGGCTTTTGAATACGAGATATCTCGAGCGGCAGGCCAGGGCTTAGAGCTGAGAGATGAACGGGACTTGTACAAACACTACTCGACTGTCGTGTCATGTCAGCGTACTCATAGTGTTCGTACATTGAACGACGTTACGTAACACTGCGGCAACAAACGAATCTGGTATTTTGCACGAATAAGTAAGTACCACTAGTCGATACCGGCGCTAGTCCAGTTTGATTGTACGTATGTCGATAGCATGCAAACACCGTATAATCAATAATATTAATTACTAAACGCCCTAGTTCATTATTTCAACGTTATTGTCATTAATATCGCGAAAAACATTGTATTTATATTGCGATTGCCTTATTTTTTTCTTGTAGGTAATCAAATCTATTTCAGCAAATATTACTAAAGAAAACTATTTACTATAGTTATATATAAATATATTAAATAAGAAACCAATTTCCTTTGGGAAATCATAAAAAGTAACTCAACATTTAATTTGAAAGATTTTTCCAATAGTCTCGGTGAATGAGGTCGTACACGCTCGCGGTCAGAGTAACGTACACTGTATCCATTCGACCGCTACTACATGAATGGAGCGGGGTGTGCATTTAACAGTGGTCTAAAATAAGTGAAACAATTTTCCGGTGAGTGATTCCCCTAAGCCCCCGAGCACATAAAGCGGGCCGACCAGACGTAACTCACTAGCTAGCGCGCCGTCCCGTAGTAGCTGCCGACTCTATCGAGCGGGCGGCGGTTACATAACACTGCGGTACGAAACACGATGCCGCTTTTATTCCGATTTCCTAATAATAACCGAGATTATTCAAATATTTTCCATTAATAAAAATACTCAAAGAACATAAAGGAACATCGTTCGTGCAAACGAAAATTCGAGTGCTTTCTCTGATACTTCTTAAGAGATTTTATATTACCCATAAAAGTTATTGGCATCTCGTCGACTGGTGCTCCTTGGACCCCATCGGAGTATTGTGATTATAAGGCAGATTTATGCGCTATTAATATATTCGTGACTTGACTCATATTATTTATACATAAATTGTATATTAAATAAAAGAAACTGTACTTAATTGATACTAGATAGTTTTTATTGTAATAGAAAACTTATTCATATGGACGCCAAGGTTTTCACAAGCAAGTGTGCAATACATAAAATGTATTATTTTAATGTGTCTAGGTACTTATATAGTGCTATTTTAATTTTGTTTTCTATTCCCAGTAGATTTTCGGCATTATTTCAGCAAATCGGATATGTGTGCGACATGTTCGACATGCGCGCCCCACTCGTTGAAACCGGGCGCCAGTTCGTCGCGACGCTGGCCTATTAATGCAGTTTATTCACCTACCCTCCGCGAGGAAAACAGTATTTCGATTGCCGTTTCGTTTCATTACTTATTCCCGCCTTACGGCGTCATAGAATTTTCATCAATAAAGCCTTGGTTATTTCCCCCGCAGTAATGAGATTATTGACTCTAGCCACACCGCGTACGAACAATCGCTCACTCTGTATAAACGTTCAACGTAATTTATATATTCCTCCCAAAATCTGTACTTTACCTCCATTATATGCCACGTGAAACGCATACATATATGTTTATGAGATTTTTATGATATATGATTCTTTTACTGATCTACCCTTGAAATTTCAACGTCTAATTATTTTAATTACATTGATTACCCTCTCTTAAACTGATCTCTACCAAGATTAGATTTGATTTTTTTTTAACATGAGATATATGGCCTAGCATTGCTTGCATCAAGCCCCGTCTGGAATTTTGTTTAAATATCACGCTAAGAGTACTTTGACCAATTTTGATGAATTTTCTTGTAATTAAAAGCTCGTAAATCGACTGGTCGATGGTATAATCATTTGTAAGCAGTAATATTTTTAGGATTTAATTATTATTTATTAATAAAACCATATCAATAATACCTATATTAAATCCACTACAACCACTAGTCCACCGCGCTGGCCAAGTGCGCATTGGTAGACTTCACTAACCTTTGAGACCGCTTTTTTAAGAACTCACAGGTGAGTAGGTTTCCTCACCACGGTTCACATCATCGTAAAGCAATGATAATTATAAAAGAAAAATCAGTGGTGCGTGCCTAGGATTTGAACCTCGGACTCAAGATTGAGAGGCCGAGTTTCAACTATTAGGCAAGGCTATCACTGCTCGCAGTATTTCAGCTCTGCATAATTTGGGAATTTCAAAGCTTCAGCAATAATACTATGTCATCGGTTGTTCTCTCTAGTCAAAGCCTCAAAGGCAACACAAAACCTGTAACTTTATAAGATTATTAGCTTTAGTTGTTTAAATGACTTTATAAGACTATTACGGGAAGAATTTTACATTTAAACAAAAAAACAATGAATAAAACGAAGGTTTCAGTCGTCAGAACTGTATAAGAGTAATAATTATTATTCACAAGTCATACAAAGAACATATTTGTATACGAAACGGAGAATTTATAAAACCTATTTTGATATAAAAACTTTCTTCTAGTCCTAGACTATATCTCCTTACCACTTAACTGCTACGATAGCAATAAATAATAAATATCTGATTCATTTATTATGTATAATTTTAGAGTCGCTTAACTTGATTAACTTTATAATTAACAGAATATCGAGTTTTGTTGACAAAACATATAAATTTATCATGGGTCTTAAGTCACGCCTGTACCCAGGCAGTGCTACGTGAGCGCACTCAAAGCTGCTTTTTTGTTTTCCATGGAGCCTCTTTCATTACATCTTTTGTTTACGTAAGTACGTAGCAATATGTGGTATTTTAAGAAATAGGTTTAAGCACCCTTTTTTAACAAGCGGACCGGATGAAGGTCCATTTTGCCTTTAAACGCTTAATACCCATGTAGTGAGTGCGTGTGAAGGACCAATGTTTCCTTTAAACGCCCGTCCTAAATTTCTTGTTTCTCGTTTACTTTTTAATTAAGAAAATCGCTAAACAGTGCGCGTACATACCGTATGTTTCACTGACCGGACATTGTCAAGTGGCAATTCGGGCAAAATTTCCCTTCAAATAGTGACGTTGATTCACGTTTACCTAAACTTCGTTTCATCGTATTAACCTAGCTGTAGCACTTGTGAACTTTCGCCTCTCCACGTTTTAAACTTCAAAGAGTCGTTCGAACGTTAACGAACAGGTACCTAATATTTTAAAGGGAAATTACATGTATGGAATTCGTATGAGTATATATACTTCATCTCTATAATTAGGATCGCCACACTCAACTCAATCATTTTTCGTAATTTTTTTGTTGTTTTTTTATTACTCTTTGAATTTTGGTTGTTCTTGTTTTATGTTTGGAGCACCGCAACAGTTCGCAATCCCTAAGGGATTACTGGTGGAGAATGTCAAAGCATTGAGTTCGGCTTTTTTTACAATAAATAAATAATTATGCCTATATAGGGTTGATGTAAAAATATTGCGCGCATATCTTTTTAGGGTTTCATACCCGAAAGGTAAAACGGGATCCCTTTACTAAGACTCCGCTGTCCGTCTGTCCGTTGGTCCGTCACCAGGCTGTATCATGATCCGTGATAGCTAGACAGCCGCAATTTCCGCAGTACGTTGCTATTCTAAGAAATATTAAAAACAGAATAAAATAAATATTAAAGGCGGTCCCATACTTGTTTTGCTCGATATTAATAACGGAAATAGGTAGACGCTTTAAATAATCAAAGAATATTTAGTTATAAAATATATTAACTTTAAAAATAAAAAAATAATTAAAATAAAATAAACGTGACCTCTTAAATAATGGTGATTTTTTTGCCGTTTTTTAAAGATAATGATATAATACGGAATCCTTCGTGCGCGGGTCTGACTCGCACTTGGCTGGTTTTTTACTATGAAGTCCCTTAATGGAAAATTAATTGCAATCTGTGCTTACTTTCAATATATTTATCAAATATAATATTTAAAAAAAATACTGAAATTTGGTCAAGAATGTAAGAAATGTTTAGTAGAATAGAGTCATAAATTACTTTATGAGGACATAATGTTAAAATATATAAATTATGTGATTGATCCGAGTAAGTTATATATAGTCCACTGCGCTGGGTAAGTTGAATTGGTAGACTTCTCACACCTTTGACATTGTTTACAAGCTTTTATTTAACTTGTAATGTTTGTAAGTAGGTAAGTAAATAAGTAAGTTACTTGCTTATAAGTATATTTTTAGATAACTCACAGGTGTGTAAGTTTCACGACGTTTTCTAATACGCTCATCATTTTAGAAAAATCTGTGGTCGCGTACCTAGAATTCGGAGATCGAAAATCCGATTGAAAGGCATTTAATCATTGAGCTATAACTGCTTGCATAGCGTGTCTATTTAAAGACAAAGATCTAGATTAAATTTATCAATCAACGTATGAAGTAGAAAGAACAACGAGCGGGAGTGAAACAGTCACAATGCATTAAATGCGAAGATTGCGTAAAGTGGTTTAATCATTGGCTTAAGTGGAAAAGCGGGTTACGTCCAGAAATGTCAGATCGTGATTATATAATTACAGTAGTTTCCACTAAAAAACCATTAAAATTACAGTTTTATACAAAATTACAGTAGATGACATTTTGAAGGGAAATTTTGGTCGACGAAAAAAAAAGGTTACCTACTTTCCTGCCTGTGTTTGTGCCATTTGAAGAAAGGAATGACCTCCTCTATCATAATAACTCATTATGTAATGAACCATATACAGTAAAAATAGGTTGAAATACAGTATATCTACTGTAATTACTGTTCATCTGCAAGCACTGGTTACGTCCCTTTCGTAGGTTCCAACTGGAGTAGGGAGTGGCTGAAAAACAGCGCTGTACGGGACCTAGGTCTCTCGCCAGCAAAATGAGCCACTTCCTATGCCTTCGTATTAATGATTTTATTGTCTTTTTGTCTGTTTTTAATAATTGTTTTATTTTTGATTATTTTGTACGATTGTACGTTATTATAATAATGTAGGGAAGGGACCATAAACTATTTTATTATTATTATTATGATTGTTATTAATTCGCACTGAAAATGAAATCTGTTGAAGTACTTTACAGCGAGGGATCTAAATAAAGTTAAAAAATAAATGACAGAGTTTCTCGTAAGTCATCGATGCCGTCGACCCGTGTTGTGAAAGAAAAAAACGTTTGAAGCCCCATGAAGTGGCTATTGGTGTCTATCAAGTAGTGCTTCTAACTCACGGCCGACTTGCAACAAGGTACGATAAATTGTAATATACATATAACGATACATAGTTTATTTGTTCACGCTAATCTCTAGAACCACTTGTAAAATTAATTAAAGAAATAATCTACTATTCTCGCGTCACGTACTTTATACCTTCGGTCACGTTTTGAAGGTGGTAGAACTCTTTGTGGTTCGACTTCGGAAGCACCACCGCCACATCTATTTCTGCCTAATAACAGCAGTGTTATGCGCTGTTGTGTTCTGGTCTGAAGGGTGACAAGGGAAGAGAGACACACTTTGCCGAGACATTCTATCTTAGTCCTCAGGGGTAGCAACGCATCCGTGGCTATTTCAATTTAACTTTGTTCTCCATCCATAACCATGTATTATAAGTAAGGTCACCTCCCAAATCTTCAACCCCCTTGAGTAATAAGTTTGCGTTGATTGCACGCATTTTATTTCAGTATACAATATTGTTTCAGTGTACAAAGAAATATCATTAAGTTTTTAATCCCAGGGCGGAATTACAAGAGCCCTTGATATAACGGATCACCTACAAAGACATGATTAAGTATATGCGGATAGGAACATGGCACAGTACTTACTTATACGGAGGATATCTAATTTTGTCCTCGGGGGAAGCTAAATTTCTGTAATCTACTTTTAATACGACTCCCGTTTCATTCGGAAGAACTGCACGCTTTTGCTATGTCTGTATAATAAACTTATACCTACCTACCTACATAAAACCTACCTACGCTTTTTTGTTCACAGAACAAAACTAAAAATGATATCATGATATTTTGAGACAGACATCTCATTGGGATTCAATTTCTCTTGTGGGATTCTTACCTCATTAAAACCCCCTTGGTAGACTCCCTCGTTACATACATGACTCCGGGATGTCCAACGGAACGCACTGGTGTCCTCTTAGCGCAGGACATTTCCCTGACTCTATCTGTACGATAAATATACTCGTTTCAAAACTTTAGGTTTTTAGGGCGGTACGCTTCCACACAAACCGCTTTTCTTTCCGGGTTCGCTGTCTGGACAGTTCCTGACTAGCAGCCGGTAAACCTGAGAGCCCATTTCAGCCGCCTCTTACGACAGACTGGTTATACCGTAGCTTGTATTGTGGCAGCAGAGATAAAACTTGTAACTATCTATAATAACGTTGCGATGTAGCACTCGTAGTAAAAAGTACCGAACCGCCCACTTAATTATGGGGATGTAAAGTATCTTTTACATTTGCATATTATATTACAAAGTTTTTAAAAACATTATATTTGGATCTGGGGGGTATTCGACCTCCTTGAAAATTGCCCTGGTAAATAGGGGACCCCTCGAGGCCCGAAAATCCCAGCCCACCGCCTTTATGCTGTCTTAGTCGTAGCATATGAGAGACCCGGAGGATAAGACATCCCAGCTCAGTTCGGTTCGTAGTAAAATGTATAGAATTTTAATTCGTACACGGCATTAATGTTCTGTAACCTTGAGCCGAAACCGATCGTATACAATGCGGTTGCCGTGAACAAATATTCCATGGCTATTGCCAAAACGAAGGCCATTTTGAAGCTTGCGGTACTACGGCACTACGCCGTATTGGTTACATGGCGGCACCGACCGCATCTGTTGTTGGCTTTCATAATATATTGAATGCCTTGATCATTAGTTCCTAATGTAATATAGAACCAGGTGGAAGAACTAGTGTATATCCACTGGTACTATCGCCACACCTATTTTTACCGTGAAGCAGTTTATGCGTTTCAGTTGAAAGGAGTGGTTGCATGCTCACTTATATATGAGGCGACCATTTTTGTCCTCGGGAGTAGCGACGCATCTGCGACCGACTTCAGAATGAACCTCTGTTCTATGTGAAGTTACTTACAGATGTTTATGGGCGGCAGTAACCATTTACCATCATGTGAACTGCATACTTCAATCTGATAAAAAAAAAAAAATACAACCGGTACGACCGAAAACTAAACATGCAATATACATTGCAATACATGGACGATATCGTAAAGAATGATTGTTTTGAGGAAACGTCATAAATTTGTACTAAGGGTACAAAACTGGCAAGACTAGTAACATTGTTAAAACATTAAAAGAAAAACCCGACTGCGTAAAATTATTTTTTGTTCATAATGATATGTTTAATTTAACGCTTTATACGTCTTTTTGTCAAAGTATCAAGTACATGTATTATCATATATATATTTAGAATGGTCTATTTACTAGCTTTCATTTGATACCCATAGATAGTATTGTGATAATACAAAAAATCGTCGCTCCCTCCCTTTTCAGACGTCATTTTTTAAAATTATATAGACTATATCACATTCCAAATTGAGACGATTCTAATGATGTGTCGTAGGTCATAATCGTCAAGCTGTAGCGTGTGCCTAAGAAATGGACATACCTACACTCAAAAAAATATACATACAAATCATAAATCGAAAGACATTACCCTTCTTCGGACGCAGTCGGGTAATAACTGAGTCTTTCTAATAACAAACGCCGCGCTGAATAAAATGGTTTGTTAGCGCTATGGCGTTCATACGTGAAGGACTTTTTACGACGTTTTACTTTTGTACGTTTTCTTTACGTATTAGTTGTATCGTTTATTTTTTATGTAACAATGTATAGGTGGTAATTTATTTAGTATGTACAATGTTAGATGTTAGCAATCACCCAGGCGAAGTCGCTGACACACTGTTGGCGGTCTCCTCTCAGAATGAGGGTTCAGGCCACCGCGCTGGCCGAGTGTGAATTGGAAAACTTTACACAACATTGAAAACTTCTTTTTCAACTCTCAGGTATGCAAGTTTCCTCACGATGTTTTCCTGTGCCGTAAAGCAGTGATAATTAATTTATATTAGACACATCATTTCAGAAAAATCAGTGGTGCCCGGGATTCAATCGGGCCCTCAATTGAGAGGTCGAGTTTCAACTACTACTACTACTATTACTAGGCTAGCACTGCTTTGTCTCTGCTGGCATACCAAAAATGCTTTAACTGTATACTATAACCATACAAGCTGACCTGAAATATTACATTCAGCCCCAAAGTCAATAATTGCTGTGCTAACAATTAATGTAGTATTAATAAAAAATTCTATTACTTCTACAAACAAAACGTTACTACCAGTAATTGAAAAGGTTGCTACACAATGAAAGGAAACCGCGCAAATAATTCAACTCTCGAAGGTTTTTATTCGTATTTCGTTTCAATAATAACAAAATACACAAAATATGTTTTTCTAAGTCCATTGTTTGTGAATCTTTTTAAATAATAATAAATTTATAAAGTGGGTCATAATTATTTTGTAATCGTTTTGTTTTTCTAATTGTCTTTATAAATATAAAAAAGTAGTTTCTTTATCCGTAATTAGTGTCGCTGAAAGATGAAGTATTGTGTGTCAAACATTCTTAATATTATATTGTTACATTAAAAGAATTGTAACGAGACTTTTCTTGAAAAATATGTCCTTGTCCCGATAAATCTTAACATGTTTTGAGAGATAGTCCAGCGAAGGCAGATGCAATAAAAACAAATCGTAAATCAGTCGCGACTATTCTCCATTATACAAATTACTACCCCAAGTTAGTTTTATAAAATATAGATTTTTATTTACGATATGACAAGAAATTACGAGGAGTCATGTTGCCGTGTTGACGTCCTCGTTGCCATGGTGACGGTATACCGCACTCGACAATGAAGCGGTCTTTCTGTTGCATTACGCCCAGTATTGCGACATTTACCGACTGCCAGTTTCCCAGACATCACACTTTATTACCACTTTGAATGTTGAATGTAGTCATTATTTAGTCGATAAATGTCATAATTATGGTATGGTTATGGTTTTTATGTACAGTATTGTTTGCGAGAATAGTTTTACGATACAATATATTATTTGGTACTATATACAATTGAACTCTCGTTAGAATGTTCTCTGAACCCGGATAAATGACTAAATAACTTCAGCATATGCATACAATATTTTATTAAAAACTTGTATCATTCATTTGTGGTCAAAATCTTAAAGCTCGAGTGCGGGTTTTCTATCTAGCAATCAATTCTACACGGCCACACAACATTCCTTCACGACCCGCGTGGTGGAGCGGTCACCATACCAGTCTGACACGCAGTGGGTCCCGGGTTCGATCCCCGGCCAGACAGACATCTGAATGATGAGTTTAGATTTCTGTTCTGGGTCTGGGTGTTTGTGTATTCGTCTTTGTGTGTCCATGGCACCTACGACCCAGGAGAAGATCCTAATGTGGGCTATGAGTGTAAAAAGCGTTTATTTATTTATGTTTATTTATTATTTTCTTGAAGGGTCAATCGCTCTACGCTGCAAGTTCTAGTGTTGAGCGCTAGCAATATTGTTAAAAACATTCAGACAACAAACCCGACTGCTTAAAACGATTTTATTATTCATGATGATCAATTTAATTTAAAGCTTTATTTGACTTTTGTGAAGGAATATATTTTTCGTATGGTCTATTTACTAGCTTTCATTTGATACCCATATCGTTGAGATAGTAAAAAAGCCGCCCCTCTTCCCCCCTTTTCCCCCTATTTGCAGACGCCACTTTTAAAAATTATATAGCTTATGTCACTCTCCAAACTAAGACGATTCTAATGATATGTCATACGTCACAATCCTTCAAGCCGTTTAGGCTGTAGAGCGTGCCAAAGAAATGGACATACATACATACATACGCTCGTAAACATTACCCTACTTCTGACACAGTCGGGTAAAAACAAATGTATGTGCCTAATCTTATAAGGTCACAAAGTTTCACAGCAACTTATTACGTATATTAACAAAATCCACTCGACGCTGTCGCTCACATGAGTACACAAATGTTT
>MOOZ01000943.1:16031-30100 GCA_002930495.1 Cecropterus lyciades | reverse complement strand
AACGTTTTTGTGATTTTTTTTAAGTATGACTAAAATTTTAATGCAGTTGGTATATTGTGATTTGTTTTACCCTTAAACTCAGTTGAATGTACAGTTAATACTAGTCTCATCGGTGGTTATTAATGCAATATATTGATAATTTTGCACTAAATAAAACGACAAACCATATTACAAAATAGGGCAAAATTTGAATGCGTCGTAAAACACATTCAACGTCTCCGCAAATAAAAACGTTTTCCTCGCAAGTACAAGTACAAGCGGCAACAATGAGCCGACAGGTGTCTCTACCATAAATTTTCTCCAATTCGAGAGTTAGCAGACAGCTACTGCAGCGGTTATGACGTGAATTTATTGGAGCAATTCTAGAAAGACGTAAGATGTTGAAATTTAATTTTTACAACGTGTCCGTGATTTACAAGTGGCATTTATAACTGATTTGTGATTTTAAAGTAACTTTATCGAAAATCATAATTTGCAGAAGAATAAAGTATCTGACATGTCTGCCTTTTTAAAAATAAATTTGATTTACAGTATTATCATGCAATAGCTGACGAGAAAAGCTCAAAGGTGACCCACTATATCTCATCACAGGTTACCTTTTATCTCAGAAATGTAATTTATTCCAGTAAAAGGTCCCTGCGCAATTAAATCAAAATAAAAAATTAACCTTGGTGTTCACCGAAGGAAGTGAAAGTGATGGAAGGTGGTGAACGGGTTTGGTTCGACCGGGTATGCACCATAACCACACCTATTTGTGGCGTGGAACAGTTTTTGTATTTCAGTTGGAGGGTGTTGTATACGGCTCATTTTCAAATGAGGCGACCACCTTAGTTTTCGAGAGTAGCAACGAATCTGTGATTGACCTCAAATAGGACCCCTGTTTTATATACGCTGTATTTAAAGCTATAACGCGTTTTCTAAGACATATATCTGCCATTTTTGACATTTGTTTCACATCTCTTATACTTTTCCGTGCGCGCAGTGTCGTAAACAGATATCGGAAGTTTTGAAGTATAAATATACCGATAGAAGATTTGCAACGTACCTCAGGCTACATAATATTTGAAATCTTGTATTTAAAATGAACGAAAAGTGAATGAAAGTGTTGCAATAATAAACAAAAATTGAGAAATTAAATATTTATAAAGATCTTCTAGTATTTCAAGTGGTTGAGCGGTCATCCCAGTCTCGCTATAATATAAATCTATATAATTTGCATTAAGGAAATTAAGATAACAGATACAAATCGGGTCTGCTATTTTAATCTTCCTTATTGAGGCGGTTTCGAATTTCGAATTTTTGGCTATAATCTGATGGACACACATAGTAATCCTAATAAAGATCGAAAAAAAACATGCTTGGGACTGCAAGCGGAAAGGATGTTCCGAAATGTTTATCTAGAGCATTACCCCTGCGAAATCTTATAATGACGCTAAAGATCTAGTTTTAGATAGAGATTTTATCCGACGAAAGAAATACCAAACAAAGCCCAGCGTAGCCTTACATAACCTTACCTACCGGACAAAGTTTGTGTCGATAAGATATTGTATCTGTTGTCGTACATGTAGCTCTGGAGTGGATCGATCGCCGTGTCGACATTATTTGATTCTAATTGAAGGTATATTTTCCTGTTTACATTGCAATAATTGTTCCGTAATGACATAGGTACGAGATATTTTCTCGTTTTTTCTTTTATGTATCTAAGGCCTCGTTCGATGGCCTCGGCAGCATACCTACTTTAGGGTAAACTTTATAAATCAATAATTACTTTAGCAAAATTATCACGTGATAGAACCAAACCTATTCCTAGCATTTAGCAATTCATGCATTTTGGGTGGAAGGGTGTGGTAGCGAGCGTCACTTATATATTAGGCGACCATCTTAGTAATCTCGGAAAACAACGCATCTATCTGTGTATTATCGAATAAATATAAAACCACTGTTCTTTATGTAGTTTCTTATTTGTTTATGGGCGGCATTCAACACTTACCATCAGGTGTACTTCATCCTCGTTTGCTACTAATATAATAAAAATGCCTTGATAATAAACATATATTGTGTATACACATTAAATGTGTAAATCTTTAAGTGAACGTTTAATAAATCAAAGTCACTCTAGCGGATTCATGTTAATGCGGTCTTATCCCACGTGAATATTTCTACATACATAAGAGTGTCGTGCAATACGTGTATATGTTTTTCTATTACACAAAAAGTATTACTAGTCCTGATGTTATTATTTTTCCAACTGAGTGTAAGACATTAAAATACTTATGGGATAGGAGGTTAATAACCTTTAGATGTTAATAAAAAAATGCGATACCTTGAACTCGGGTACCACAGTACTTTTTAATGGGAAATTTGAGTGGTTTCCTTTTCCCTTGACGAGCCCAGCGTTGAAATAATAGATAATAACAGTTTATGTTATGTACATTTAGTAAATTAAATTAGAATAACACCCCACCAGGGGCAAAAGTTACAGTTTAAGTGGAATAAGGGACGTCATTTTCAAAGATAAGTATAGTATAAGTATATAATAAGTATCTACTGACCACTGCTGTTGTTTGTTAAGAGCAAGAAGCAAACGAGCATGTTACCCGATACTAAGTGGTCACAACATACATTTACACCATCTGATACTAAGTGATCACAGCTGCCCGGGGACATTTGCACCATAATTACCCTCATATCGAACAGTTATTCTATCTAAAGTCAATCAAAGATGCGTCGCCATTTCCGAGGTCTAAGATGGTCGCATTATACATATGAAAGTGAGCCCGTTACACCACCCTTCCACCAAAGCGCAAGAACTACTTCGTTAGAAGCTGTGGCGGTGGTACCACCTCGGTCGAACCATATTCGTTCTACCTTGAAAAGTAAGGCTTAAGTATAGTTTAACGTTTCTTACTGGGTACGTGCATGTCTCTATGAATAAAGATTGTCGCTGTCTACATTAAAAGTGAAGATATTATTATTACGCGGATAATAAATTTCTATGCCATCAAAGAGATCACAATCTACGTCAACTCACGCCTTCAGAGGAACTTTAACATACTAAACTACCTGTTCACTGATAAGTAAAATATGATAGTTGACGCGTCTGATGTCATTACCAGCTTTCAGGCCAACGCGTATAAACCTATAAATATGCATGGAATTGACACATTACGTACTTGTGAATAATCTATACATACGAGAGGAATACAATTAAAATATCTCATGCCGGTGAACACATCACTTCTACCTTGCTTTAACTACATAATTATGTATGCTGTTATTATGGTAATTGGTAACAAAACAGGTTTAGTTTTACATTTTTATCTTCAATTCAAAGATCGCATTCGCTTAGATTTTAAATAAAAATGAGTATTGATGATTTTAGGATTCCGTATCCAAAAGGTATAAACAGGACCCTATTACTGAGACTACGTTGTCCATTTGTCCGTCAGTCTGTCACCTGGCTATATAAGAACCGTGATGGCTAGACAGTTGAAATTTTCACAGATGATTTATGTACGTTACCGCTATAACAAGAAACAGAATAAAATAAATATTTTAAGGGGATCCCATAAAACAAACGTGAGGGTTTTTATAAATAATGATGGGGAATTCTTCGTGCGCGACACCAACTTGCACTTGGCCGGTTATTTCGTATTATAATCGCAGTGACGATCGGGTACACTTGGGTTTATATTTCGCACAAATGGGTTTCAAATTCATTAAATTATATAACTTAGAATGTGTCTCTAGTCGTTCACGAATTGTCTTTGGGTTTATATGACACTTAAACCTTCGAAAATATAAAACACGTTGAAAAAAAATCACCATAAAGCTTCATATTTCGGTAGTTACGAGTACCTACACATTTCGGAAATGTTTTATAAAAGTGACTAACAAACAATTTTAACAGCTAATATTCTTGAAAATGAAAAACTGTCATCACAAGTCACGGTCTCCTTTTCGAACTACTTTTATTTGAGTTGTAGGTAGCTAAAATGAAAGATAATAAATGGCCGCCTTAAATATGAAAACATTAAGGCACAAAAACTGAAAGAAATGTTCAAGAAGTTGCGGACTGCGGCAGAAAATAATATTAAAGAAATAACTACGAATGAACACTTTTATTTTGATATTACATCTGTTACTTTCAAAAAAGTTAACAGCCTTAAAACTAATTACAAAATCTAAAGAATTTTATAGCAGACTGAGACTTTCAGAGTTATTCAAATAGGTTTCGTTATATAATTAAAAAACAATATTAAGAATTCAATTGGTTGTATTATTTTAAGCAAAATAACATTACTATTAAGAGTATATATAGAGCGGAATTTTAAAATAACAGCCTCATAATTTTCTTTAATACAGTATTATTTAAGTAACTACGATATTTTTTCAATATTTGTATAACTTTGTATTCGTAAAACGTTGTCTTACGGTAAACATGAATCTGCGCACGATTCTATACCCCAAGCTCAATGTTGGTTAGTTACCGTGATGTAGGTCAGGAGCAGAACAATTGGTCTCAACAACTTCCATTTTAAACCATTATCAACGACCTCACAGCCGTACATCCGTGCTGATCTATTCGTCGATAATTATCTGGGGTTCTATTATTGGATCAGCCCGAAGCGGTGGAATGCTCCTTCAATAATGTCGAGAGGAAACCCAGTTGAGAAACATTAATGGATTGCAGCCTTCGCTCCACCACAATGGATATTAAACTCAAATAGCTTAAACAAGTGACCATGGCTGCAACCACAGAGCACGTATTGAGAAATGCAAGCAGATGTGAACCAATAATTGATCCACAATTGAATTCCAGTTCAGTATTTGTTCGCCTCTCGGCACACGGAACTCGGAATGAAGTTTGTAGCAAGTTTTATAAATAATTAAATAGTAAATTTATACACTGGTTACATGGCTGAAAATGAGAGCTGGCCATATTGAAAAATGTGCACATTTTTCAATATGGCCAGCTCTCATTTTTCGATAGTTACGCGAGAGCTCTTTGTAATTTGGATTAACTAAATTACAATACATGCAACTCCCTATAAAGTATATCTTTTTTAAGTTCAGAATTTACCCAGATTAGCGAATAAAGGCGGAAGAACAGGCATCTTTTTTAATGTTCTCGATTCGTGGCAACAATGTGTTTAATTTCGGAAATTATTTTGAAAAACATATAGACATCTCAGTCTTGTAGATTACATGTTGCAATCATCCCGTAGGTACTGTACATTATTTGTGACCAAAATTATAGTAGCGCTGCATGAGGAGAATGGAGGCAGTCGGTATGTTCCAATGTCCGTAGTACGAGTTTATTACATTTTCTCAAAACGACCACCGTTTTCATTTACTCATTTTCATTTTCGGGTATACCTTGCAACTCGTTCTAAGAGCACAGGCCGTCAAACGTCCGAAGTAAACGCCCGCTCCGTGCACCCGCGCAAGTTTTACCGTCGTCCCAAGTATACAATCACACCCGTTCAGGAGTAACACTTACATAGTAAGATTAAACTATGACATATATTATGCCAAAGAATATGGCGACTAGTTCAAAATATTAATACATTTAGATATATTATGTTTTCCACCTCAATATTTTGTATTATAGACTTAGTAAACGAGTAAGCAGTTCATCTCATGTATCATCTGAGTATGATTCTAGACATCTGAAATCAAGCCCAGATAGGACTGAAGTATAAATTTTAGATCATTAACAGTGCTGCGTTGCCCGAGGACTAAGTAGTCATGCCTCTTACTTTTCTCTTCCTTTTACGACACAATATTTTAAATCTTTTTAAAAATAAGGTCGGCGTATAGGAGAGGTCTGAAGTCTGAGTCTGGGAGGGGCCGTCGGAATCGACCGCGCGTATTGGCAAGGCGCCAGGACCAGACGAGAACGGGAACGACGGTACCACTTTCAATTTGTGAACGAGTATGCCAAGCGTGGCCCCTATACCGTTCACCTTTAAACTTTTGCACTAATTGCTTGCTTTGCCGGGGCAAACGAAATGACCCTATTCAACCAACGTAAGCTCCACTCAAGTTTTAATGCAAGATTTACACCCATTACGACGACCCGACGTAATTGGTAAGATTTTGACGACCCGCGTGACGAAGCGGTCACCATACCGGTCTGACACGCAGTGGGTGCCGGGTTCGATCCCCGGCCAGACAGACATCTGAATGATGAGTTTAGATTTCTGTTCTGGGTCTGAGTGTTTGGGTATTCGTCTTTATGTGTTCATGGCAACCTCGACACAGGAGAAAATCCTACTGTGGGGCTATTAGTGTAGAAAGTGTTTATTACATATCTCAGAAATTGTATAAAATTTGTTAAATGATACATATTTTAACAATCCAAATATAAAGTAATGGATCCCACCACGTTAGTTTGTCTTACAAAATAGAATATGTATTTAGAATTTATTAATTTCAGATTTTCTTTATGATTTCTATGCGTTCGCGTCAGAAACAAATTAAAACGCATACCTACTAACAACTAAGTACCTTAACAACAAAAAATATGCAGGCATTAATAAACTTAGCTCCAACGGTAACAGTTATGTGCATAAATGATAGACTTTAATATCTAAACAGATCTTGGTTTCACCAAATCATATAACAAAACACATTTTAAACAAACGCCGATTAAAAGCGGTCAAAGAAAAAACCTTTGAAACTATTAAGTGCAAAGGGGATAAACTAACAGCTACGAATTTTTGCATCTCATTGATGGTCTGATAGGATAATTCATGTGCGCAGTCTATTCGCAAGGGCGACTATCAAACGCGGTTAAAATGCAACATACACTAGTAACCATCACACGAGCTCTCTTACCATCATAATAATATAATATTAGGTCTTTACCTATGAAATTGTCGTTCTGCCGTACTAGCCATTTCAAATCAAAATATTTTTTTTTTAGCTGATAATTGTAAGTTCAATTTAATTTTATTTTAAAAACAAACATTCATTTATGAATTATTTTTTCTAAAAGAAGTGTTTTATTTTCTTCGCATTCGAACATTTTTTGTCATCATGGATACGTTAAAAATTCGAGTAATTATGGAATATGAGTACCGTCGTGGCAACAAAGCGGCACAAGCGGCACGCAACATCAACGACGTTTACGGAGCGAACACTACAAACGAACGCACCACCCGTTATTGGTTTGCCCGCTTCCGTTCTGCAAATTTTGACTTGAAAAATGAACCCCATGGTCGTCCAAAAACTTTGGTCGACAATGACGAATTAAAGGCGATTGTGGAAGCTGATGATACTCAATCTACGGCTAAATTAGCAGCAGCTTTCTACGTTAGTATCAAAATAATATTGGTCCATTTGCGTCAAATTGGCAAGGTAAAAAAGCTTGACAATATGGGTACCCCACGAACTCAATGATCGCCAGCACTAAGTACGCGTCGAGATGTGCTGCACTGCGCAACAGGCATACAAATGAAAATTCTGAATCGCATTGTTACTTGTGACGAGAAATCTTTCCTGTTCGAAAATCGTAAGCGCTCAGCAAGTTGCTTGAACCCTGGTTCAGCACCCAAACAATGCCCTAAACGAAAACTTACCCCTAGAAAATGATGGTCAATGTTTGGTGGTCTAACGCGGATGTAATTCATCACAGCTTCTTACCAAACAGGATAAGCATTACTACAGATGTGTACTGTGAACAACTGAACACAATGATGGAGAAGATCGCACGTCGCCAAGCAGCTTTGGTCGTTCGGCTCCACTGCTCTTGAACGACAACGCGCTAACTCATACTGCACATAAAGACGGTCTCCGAGCTACAAGAGCTGGGGTTGGAAGTTCTCCGTCATCCGCCTTGCTCACCAGACTTTGCGCCTACAGACTTCTACTTTTTACAGAATTTGAATAACTTCTTGGCGGGAAAAAAATTCAATACCCGAGAGGCAGTGAAGAAAATGCTTTTGAAGAATTTGTTGCTTCACGTCCAGCAGATAACTTCAAGAAGGGCATCAATAAGCTACCAATGCGTTGGCAAAGATGCATAGATTGTATAGATGATTACTTTGATTAATAGAAATAAAAAATATAGAAAAAAAATACGCTTCATTTATTTCATGAAAAACGTCGATTTCATTGACCTATTATATTACTAATATTCCATAGGCGAAAGTTAGAGAGTTTTTTGTTACTCTTTCAAGCAAAAACTACTGGTCGGATTTTGCTGAAATTAGGCATACAGATAGTTTTTGACCTAGATTGACACATGGGATACACTCAGTATCGTGGTACCTAAACGTGACTAAAACGGCGGAGCCGCGGATATTATCTAATAATCTATATGAAAAGTATACAAAATAAAAAAATATTTGGAATTGATAGCTTTGCAATTAAAAACATAAACGCTTTCTACACTCATAGTCCCACAGTAGGATTTTCTCCTGTGTTGTGGGTGTCATGGACACACAAAGACGAATACACAAATACCAAGACCCAGAACAGAAATCTAAACTCATCATTCAGATTTCTGTCTGGCCGGGGATCGAACCCGGGACCCACTGCGTGTCAGACCGGTATGGTGACCGCTCCGCCACGCGGTCGTCAATTACAGAACAGATTCTATTAACTTTTTTACTTTAGAAATACTACTAATGTAGTAATGTAGTTTACGCCTAGATAATTCTAGGCGTAAAGTAGGCTATATATTAATCCCTACGTTCACGGGAGCAAAACCGTGGGGCTCGTTATATTTGCCATGATAAGTTACGTATATGAAAGAAACTATATTTACTATTTAAGATAATATACCTAACGTACTTTATTTAACAATTATAACCAAGAACAAATCAAAACTAAAGTACGAAAGATGTTTTTAATATAATAATTGCGAGGTAATATACAATATTTGTATACCATTAAACTCTATATCTAATATTATAAAGGTGAAGAGTTTGTTTGTTTGTTCGAACGCGCTAATCTCAGGAGCTACTGGTTCGATTTGAATAATTCTTTCGGTGTTAGATAGCCCATTTATCGAGGAAGGCTAAAGGTTATATATCATCACGCTAAGACCAACAGGAGCGGAGCACCAATGAAGAATGTTTCAAAATCGGGGGTTTATTTTTCTAATGAGATATAAAATTTCGGTTAATGTATGTCACGTTACATTTCTTTTAAACGCGGGTGAAACCGCAAGCTCAGCTAGTATATACTAAACTAGCTGACCCGACAGACTCTGTCCTGTCTAAACTAAGAATTTTGATTCACTGTCAAACGACTGATAGTTATATAAAAAAATGTTATATTGTCAATGTTTCTACGTACATATTTATTTTAAATTTTCTCATTTTCTGCGCAACTTGCGCTTTTTTCTTTTATAAGTTTTTAAGTTACTTTTATTAGTTTTTAACAAACACAACAAAAAAAGAATTAGCGAAATTAGTGGAAACTATTGGCGAAAGGCGTAGTTTTGAAAAATTTAAATTAAATGGATGTTTCCTATATACACTTTTTAATAAATAAACATGAAGAAATATCGACTAAAACATTCAACGCAGACAATTCATTATCAGTTAGTCACGTTCTCTTTATACTTATCACTACAACTGGTAGGGCCATTATAACTTTACCAATGGACACAAACCATTCATTAGTAACAAACGCAATTCCAACTAGTCGAAACCAGTTTCAGTTTGAGATGAATTCGGTCGTTTAAACTGAGTTCAGTTTTAACGCGCGGTTGTTATATTGTAGATACATATGTAGGGCATATAACTTTCATACATAAGATTCCGAGAGCATCGCAAAGGTGAAAATGAAACGTAGATTCAAAACATAATGACAAGTATTATAAAAGATGTACAACGTCGCGCTCGACCTGCTTTCTTAGAAACGTAGTCATGACATGGGTCGTAGTTATAACATGCAAGCATGACTACCCATATTTAACAACCTTAACATATTTATAACGTACTATGTATGACTACAACATATGCAGTCAAAACTCTTGACCAGTAAAGAGAAATTTTGACTTTTAGAAAAAAACACTTTTGACAAATTTGTTCAGTCATAAAAAAATAATTAAATATATTGAAACTTTCCACGACTGTTAAAATGTAATTGAAAAAAGGGTAAAATAATTGAAAATCCCGACTTAAAGAAGTTATGTAACGAAAGATAATAAAAGTAGAAAGCTTTTATTAGTAAATTTAGTCAAACTGAAAAAGTCGGACATATGAACAATAGAGTATCAGTTTTCATATCACCTTCGTACGTACTTATTTGGTTCTTGAAGATGTAGATCTGGCAATAACATATTACCAATAAACTTCAATAAAACACCCAAAAAAGTCCATCGGGGGCTGCCATATAAATTTATAATTATAACATCAATATAAATAAGCATAGCATTAAAATATCTCCAAATTCTTCAACCATAATACTTTAAGTGAATGAGCTACCTCCTGATGTATTCCCGGAGCGCTATGACATGGGACTCTTCAAAAAAAGGTGTGAAAAGAGCTTTCCTTCAAAGCCGGCGATGCATTGGCGACTCCCCTGGTGTTGCAAGTGTCCATAGGCGACGGTGATTACTTTCCATCAGGTAGCCCGTCTGCCTTATCGTTAGCTTTAGGTATAAAAAAAAACTGGTTTAGTTTTTACTGCAACATGCGTAATACGAAGCCGGGTTAGGTTGTTTCAAGAATGGATAGACCGTTTTTAAGTTATTTAATTTTTTGGAGTTGCCATCACCCAGATAGAAGAAGCCCTTTAAAAACATAAAAAAACACAAATATTACATTAAGGTATTGTACTACATTTTTATTGCTAGTAACGTTTTCGAAAATCGCTATATTAACTGTTTACAAAAAGATTTGATGATTTGAAGATTTGATACTGGGAAGTACGACGTATTTCAAGTCGGCTAGTATAGTAATAAAGTAATCTTCTATTTTAGATCAACAAACCAATAAAAACAAGTAAGATTAATGTCGGTCTTGGATACCCAATACATTGATTCCTTCGTAATATATGTAAACGCTTTCTACACTCATAGCCCCACAGTAGGATTTTCTCCTGTGTCGTGGGTGCCATGGACACACAAAGACGAATACACAAACACCCAGACCCAGAACAGAAAACTAAACTCTTCATTCAGATGTCTGGTCTGGCCGGGAATCAAACCCGGGACCCACTGCGTATCAGACCGGTACGGTGACAGCTCAACCACGCGGGTCGTCACATATAACACATATGTGACACATATAACAACAGATCAAACAAAATACTCCGGCAAAGCGTTCGTGTAGCGTGTATTTTCACAAACATATACACTATTGAGTGCATTATGTTTGCGAAAACATAGACACAAAACCTTTGGACAGTATATATGGCTGTTATTAAGCTATTTTTAACGTAAACTGAAAACAATAAGAAAATGAAAAGCTGTTGGTTTATGTTCGGGTATCCAAAGAAAATTTCCTTTTATTTAGACTTCCCTTGTAAACTAAAGAAGTCTTGGTCGTGTTGTATGACACACAATTTACACAAGAACTATATAGTTATAACTAATTTTACTCCGAGAAGTTAATGCTATAAGGACTTCTTAAGGTAAACTGTCTAACAGAATAAATAACATAATTATTATAATTATGTTATGTAAGGCCGAGTTTACAGTACATTGATTGTCCTGCACGTTTTTTTATCGTATTTGATTTAAAACGTGCAGTGTGACGCTCTCTAGCCTGAGCCTGAATCTTTTTATTCACGCGGTAAAATTTAATTCATTTGAAAAACAAATGACTCCAGTTTTCATTCCTCAACTGTTCTACGCGATAAAAATAAGTATGGTGTCGCGACGCTTGAGCGAGTCTTTGTAGTACAGTCACGAGCAAAAGTATTAGACATCCATATTATTTATCCTCATCTTAACAATTATTTTTCGGCTTAGTTTTTTAGGGTATTATAATTCTATTAGGGATGTTCTTGCATAGAAAAAAGACAGCGAGAGGTT
This sequence comes from Cecropterus lyciades, assembly GCA_002930495.1. Classification (NCBI taxonomy): domain Eukaryota; kingdom Metazoa; phylum Arthropoda; class Insecta; order Lepidoptera; family Hesperiidae; genus Cecropterus; species Cecropterus lyciades. Next base: position 18,102 of record MOOZ01000943.1, on the reverse strand, counting down.
TGTACGACATGCAGATGTGTGCTAACAAATCTAGACACGCGGCAGCGTGTCAAGCCAAGTTCAAGCTAAAGCCAGCGCCGAGTGTTACACGAACCACTTGGTGCCACTTTTGACCCTTCTATAACTCAAAAGCTCTTTAACGTAAACACATAAAACTACGTGTGTTTAATTATATTCATAAGGACGTCTAGAAGCCCAAAATTTCATGAAGCTAGCTCAAACGGTTATATAGATATGAAGGTCAAAATTTTAGCACTGGCTGACTGACTGACATATAGTACCTAAATATAACCTACTTCCAGGTGACCTAGGAAGACGAAAATTAGAATCCAGCTCGGTAATTGTTACACCCAATTACCGAGCTGGCGTAGGAAAAAATCTAAAAATAAAAAAAGTTTAAAAATAGGGGGGGTCCCCATACATTTTCTCTTAGATTGTAGCGTTGGAACCGTTACAAGCAGATATTTGAAACTATCCCAATATATGTATTATTATATTTGCTATATGAGGTGTGTTCAAAAAGTATCGCGAATTTTAAATTTTCGCGGGTTACGTATATTCGAATTTAGATTTTTTTGTGGCGTTATGTTGGTACATATGTCTCTCACTTATGCTGACAAGTACGGCCATTTTGAATGTTCAGTTAATTGTTGACATCTTTTGCTTGACTGCTTTGCTTGCGTGTGTTTTGGTTCGTCTTCGATTTTTACCTATTCAAAAAAATGGAACAAAGAATTTGTATCAAATTTAGTGTGAAAATCGAAATTACGTACGCGGATGCATTCCGAATGTTGACTGTGGCATACGGAGAAGCTACTTTGGACAAAAGCAACGTTTATCGGTGGTACAAAATGTATTCAGAAGGCAGAGAAGATGTGAACGACTAAGAGCGTGCCGGACGTCCGAGCACTCCAACAACAGACGAAAAAATTGATGAAGTGAAGAAAATGGCATTGGCCAATCGTCGAATCTCCGTTAGAGAAATTGCCGAGGACCTAGGCATGTCGATTGGCTTGTGCCATTCGATTTTAATCGATAATTTGAGCATGAGACGGGTCGCCGCAAAATTCGTACCAAAATTGCTCAATTTCGATCAAAAACAGCATCGCATGAACGTTGCTAATGAGATGTTGGAATCTGTCCGCGACGACCCGAATTTGCTACAGAGGGTCATAACTGGTGACGAATCGTGGGTTTATGGTTATGACGTGGAAACCAAAGTTCAGTCATTCATCTCAATGGAAGCTGCCGCACGAACCAAGCCTGAAAAAAGCACAAGTTCGGTCGAATATGAAAGTTTTGCTTACAGTTTTCTTCGATTGCAGGGGCGTGGTGCATCATGAGTTCTTACCACAGGGTAGAACGGTGAATAAGGAATATTACCTGCAAGTTATGCGCAATTTGCGCGAAGCAATCCGCCAGAAAAGCCCGAATTTGTGGAAAAACAAAAATTTGCTTTTGCACCACGATAACGCCCTTACTCACACATCGCTGCTTGTACGCGACTTCTTGGCCAAAAACAACACACTAATGATACCGCAGCCACCATATTCCCCAGATCTGGCCCCCTGTGACTTTTTCTTGTTCCCGAAACTGAAGAGACCCATGAAAGGACGACGCTACGCCACGATTGACGAGATAAAGATGGCATCGAAGGAGGAGCTGAACAAGATACAATAAAATATTTTTTGAAGTGCTTCGAAGATTGGAAAAAACGTTGGCACAAGTGTATAATATCCCAGGGGGATTACTTTGAAAGGGACAAAATAGATATTCACGAATAAATAAATCAAAAGATGGACAAACCAAATATTAGTATTTTTTTATAAATATATAATTTAACTACATATTATTTTTATTCGTTAAGTCAGTATTAACTTTAGGCTAAAAGTTTCATAGGGTGCCTATTACTTTTGCTCGTGGCTGTATAAGGCCCTGCTGCAAACCAAATACTCTATAATTCCCTGGTAGGTTAAGATTAATATGTATCATGGTATTCGCTTTATTGCATCGTCAGAACGATGTTTTACTGCAATAAAACAATGTTTATTCGACAAGATATGTCCTACAC
>MOOZ01000938.1:137764-150423 GCA_002930495.1 Cecropterus lyciades | reverse complement strand
CGGGTCTTCTTCAGAATGGGAGAGTTATAGCCCACAATCTGCCGCGCTGGCCAAGTGCGAATTAGTAGACCTCACACACCGTTGAGGACTCTTTTTTTACAGAACTCTCAGGTGTGCTCACGACGTTTTCATTCATCGTAAAGCAGTGATAATTAATATCTAACACGCACATCGTTTTACAAACATCAGTGGTGTCTTGGATTCGAACCTCGGAACCTTGATTGAGAGGCTGAGTTTAAACCATTAGACTTTCACTTTTTTTTTATAGTATGGAAGTAGCGAACGAGCATGCAGCCCATCTGATGATAAGTAGCTACTGCCGCCCATGGATATCTGTAATCAAACCTAGGTAAGATCAAAGTCTCATCTAAGGTTAGCCGTAGATGCGTTGCTACCCCTGAGGACTAAGATGGAATGCCTCGGAAAAGTCTGTCTCCCTTACCACACCCTTCAGACCAGAACACAACAGCGCATAACACTGCTGTTATGAGGCAGAAATAGGGCATTGCTTAAATTAATAACTGCATAGCCTAAATAACTAAAGTTAGAACCATAGAATGTTTAGATTAGGTAAAATAAGATGTTTTTACTATAGTCAGCGCAAGACTAATCTCATTAGGGATTGATTACAGATTTCCACGAGCGACAGTGGCCGTATATATCAGAATTGCATGCTCATTTCTGTTTCTTCATTATTAATTTAGGTTTTACTTGCTAACCGTTGGTGGTACATGAAAAGAGATAAGGACTTTCCGAATACAAAATTAAATGTTGAAGTACTAGAAAAAATCGTACATGAATTTACAACAATGTATATAAGGCATACGGGATGAACTTTTCAATTGGGTTTTAATGTTCAAATCTAAAATATAAGTATTAAAAATTGTCATTTTTTAAATATGCACTAAAGTAGAAAATGAGTAACAGCTCGCGTAATGGTTAATGGCCAGTGGTTCTTACGTGATTGGGATACAGACACACACCATCTCATTTTATATATTAATATAGACATAGATAAATTAAATTCACCTTATTATATAGCTTACGTATAACTGAGGTATAGAAGGCCAAACAATATTTTTTTCAATGTTCTACAAATGCACATAGGGATGTCGAACAGATTTTCACGTCTAACATTTACGAAACCCGTAGACAGGATCCAGTTACCAATTGAAACAACGAGAACACATCTTTTTCCTGTTCCCAGTCCAATTAAACTGGGATTTGTGTAAAAATGTATCTCCAGCGTACGTGGACTAATTGATGAAGTACTAGGAAAATTCGTACATGAATTGGGTACATCAACGTGGTTTTAATGTTCAAATCTGAAATATAAGTAACAAAAATTGTCATTTTATGCATACATAAAATATGCACTAGAGTAGAAAATGAGTAACAGCCCGCCTAATGGTTAGTGGCTAATGCCCATGGACGTCTCTAACCATCCCCCAGTGGGATTGGAGATAACCTGGGGTCGACCATAATTGAGCTGTTAGCCCTGAACACTAATCGTAAATGCCATGTGAGTAACTTAGGAGGCATTCGGACTTAACCTTTAGGGCCGATTTGAAGGTGTGGGAAAGCCCTTAAACCAGACAGATCACTGCTTTTGATACTGAGCCTCCAACCTACCACCCGTTTGAATTATATATATAAAATATATCACATTTCAGAATAACATAACGCAATCATATGATCCTATTATTCGGGAGGAGATATGTGCTAATATTTCCCACTTTGTTCCCGTTAGGGGTTCCGCTACAAGCAAATATTTGAACGTTGGAAAATTATTTGTTTTGTCCCGGACGTACACACGGTCAAATCCTATTTTATGGCTATATTTGTATTGTACGACGCTAAGAATTCTGACCAGTTTGTTTCGGTACTCAAAATAATAAATTCAATTGTGGTTCACATGCTTGTGAATGTTTAAGTCTAGTATTTCATTTCTGGATAGGAAATAGAGAATTCAAAAATTACTGTAATGTAACATAAAAGTATATTACAATTATATAAGTACGAATATTTAGTGAAATTATATTACTCATTCTGAGGAATTATAGTTTTTTACTGTCGTTAAAATTTTTGTGTAGTTTATATATTTTATGCAGTAGTTTAAAGCATTCGATTTTTTTTTAATGTCACTATCTAATTTTCAGATTAGCACTAGAAAAAACTAAATTTACAGTTTTATAACGAGAAATTCTCAAAATTGCGACATTGGTTACTACGCGACTTTATTATAACACGAACTTAAAGTATCCCGTCCGAGTAACTATAAATAGTAGTTCAACGTATATAGCACCAGTGTTAAGTGCTATTTTGTTTTGAATGAATGCTAAGAATCACGAACATAACGTGTTAATCGTTAGGGTAGGATATGTGGTTGACCTTAGGTTTGCTGTAGGCAGAATGCGATTTATATTGCCATGCATGGGTCACCATGACCCATGGCAATAAAAATGCCATCGTAATGGCAATTTATTTCAGGCCGATAGTTGCATGGTCCATTGCTACTTAAACATTACATATAATCGTTTGATACCCTTTCTGAATTAGTGTTTTTTTCACATTAAATCTAGTTTATTATGTTTATTTAGAGCACTAACAACATTCAGTCCTTCAGAATCGGTATATTTTATATCTATTATATTTTTTTTGTATGAAATACCATCATATCGATATATATAAAACTCCCGTTACTGAGTGACTGACTGACAGACAATGCACAGCCGAAACTACTGAGCGTAGAGCGAGAGAAGTTGAAATTTGTTATAAAGATTCCTTAGTGCTCCTTTACACTCCGTAAAGGAGCACTAAGAGAGAAAAATTCTATCCCGAAGGGGGTGAAAAGGATGAAAATCATTTATGTGGAAGTTCTATACCATTGAAGTTAGTGACTTGAAAATTTGGATTTTAGTTGTTTACTACAAATTAATGAATACGTGTTTCAATTTTTTCTGAAAATTAACTTTATTTCTCAACCCCCTTAAAAGGGGGTTGAAAGATTGTATGGGAATAAAAGCTTGTTTGTTTGAACGCGTTAATCTCAAGAACATTCGAACGTTTCGATTTAAAAAAAAATAGTGATGAGTAGTCCATTTATTTAGCAATGCTATATTATTATATATCACGCTATGTTTCTTTATTTGGATTTTTATCATGTGGTACCGCTACCACATGATAAAAATCCAAATAAAGAAACATAGCGTGCAATGCAATGCGTGAAACCGCGGTGCACAGCTAGTCATGTATAAAATACAACAACATTACACAGAACAACAATATTATAATTGTTCCAAATATAAAATTCTTGTTGAAGGTTTTCAAAATCTTTACCTAAAATTAGTTAAAAATACCAGTAAAATAAAAACACAATACCGATAAGATTATAAGAGTAAATTTGAACGAAGATATATGTAACAATGTTTTTTTTGGTATATATCTGTAAATTTGGACGAGAACAAAAACTGTTTACCCAATTGGAAAGAAAAACAAGTTTGAGTGTGATGTATAAGACCGCCTACACGTGTAAATTTAATATCAACTCGACATATTGACAATATCGTGCAATGTGTTATACACGATATAAAACCACTGTTTTAAACATTAGACAAATTTCCATTTAGATTAAACGAAAATATTTTCATAACTTAGGAGGGTGAAAGAAATGAAAGGAAAACAATATATGTGAAGATACAATGATATGTCATTAAGAGTAAGTTTATGCATTTAAGACTTAGGATTCTATTGTAAAATGTAAAAACTAAAAGAAAAATTGTAGATATAATTTATAAATTCCTTATCATATAATTTGATAGTCTGCTAAATATTATAGATAAAACAACTACATTTCATCATGAAGTGATATGTAAAAATCACATAACCCATCTGGTCGAACTTAGGTGCCTATGGACGATAGTGGTCACTTACCTTCAGATGGACTGCATGCTACTTTAATACATTGATATAAAAAATATTCTGTGTGTAAAAAGTCGCGGATAACAGTTACAATATAACAACTTTAATCACTTCAAGATAACGTCAGGAGAAAAATACACAAGGAAATGCAGCGAGACCTAAAAACCTATTTTCTTAGACGCGTCACTTTAAAACATCACGCGATTATCGGTAGACTTAGGATTTAAGAGATTCCAGACGTCTAAAGTACTTTAAGCTTTCTAGGAATAAATAATTTTGCACCGAGTTTTTTTTTAATTTGTAACCTTGGTAAAGTTAAAAGTTGAACCTAAATATAGCCTATTTAGGTTCAACTTTTAACTTTACTTTATGATACTATTATCATGTGAAACGACATTTCCAACCAGTTCAGCCTTTTTAAACTAACCTGTATTTGAAAATGATTGTTAAAATGCTTATCAGTGGCAAAACTAATATTTTGCGTATTAGACACGGATAAAAACTAACATTACTTTAAAACTACTTTCGAACTCACAATGGAATTTAGTTGAAGGTGGTAAAACTCTTTGTGGTTCGACTCCGGAAGCACCACCGCCTCACCTATTTCTGCCTAATAACAGCAGTATTATGCTCTGTTGTGTTCTGGTGTAAAGGCTGTGGTAAAGGAGAAATACTTTTCCGATTCATTCTATTTTAGCCCTCAGGGGTAGCAACACATCTGTTGGTAACCCTAGGTGAGACGTTAATCTTACCTAGGGTTGATTACAGATGTCCATGGGCGGCCACTTTCCGTCAGATGGGCTGCATGCTCGTTTGCTATTTCCGAACAATAAAAAAAAATGCCAAGCTCAGCCAGCACAAGAAGACTGGGCTGGAAGGGGGGATAGCATTGGTCCCAGTTGCCAGGTTCCTCGAACTTCCTCCTTCGATAGAGGGAGGGACGGTTGCGGACCCAGCTAATGCCGGAGTCCTGGCCTTCCGCCTCTGGTCAAATGGGAATTGCGGCTGACCCAAGGGCACCTCCTGTGAGGTACGGACCTCGGCTTAGGTAAACTGATCCGAAATATCGTCGACGGGTACAGACAGGTCGAACCTTTATAACATTTATCTTATTACCATCAATTTATTTTTATTATTCACACAAATACACTATTGAACCCACCCACTTCCATGCATTTTTTTGTAAAAACACAAACCTACGTAAATAATATTACACACGGCATTCACGACCCATCCCATCCGTCTTACAATTAAACCCCGAAGCGTTCTTTCCCAAAGCTCAACAAAGGTTGTCATTCACAAAACGTACTCGCAAATTTATTCTCAACTTGTACAAACAGCGGTCGATTTGCTGAATAATTTATTTACTTTTCAAACCCGATTCGACTAATTGCCACTTCGAATAAAGTCGAATTATGAGCTCGTTATAATGATGATGCGGAAAAATTAAGCCACAGGATATTCAATTCATAATTGGAACAATTTAGAGGATCCCAGAGTATCTTAATATAAGAACAGACGAAGATAAAACGTTTCATTACCTTTTGTTTATCAACCGATATTATTATTCGGAAGTAATTTTACTTAATTGTCAGTGAAATTACTCGTAAAACATATACGACAGAATGTCACCACCTTAGTACTTATACTTGATAAGTATTAAAAAGGTATAAGATTGAGAGTAAATTATGAAATAAGTTACATTGTTAAATTTTCAAACAAAAATCCCGATAGCTTACATCATATTGTTTTGTTTTTATAATAATATATTTAACCAAACGCTGTTAATGCGTTTTCGTAGAAATAGTAACATGAAAGTATCACTAAAATTATACATACATATTGTTATATTTTGCTACCTTTCATTTGATACCCGTATTGTCATGATAATAAGAAAGTCGTCCCTCCCCTTCTTTTTTCCTATTTACAGGTGAAGTTGAATCACAAAGATAGAAAAATAGGGTAGATAAATTAATCAATCACAAGAGTTTGATGACGGTTTCTCCGTGCCATCGCAGTTTGATCGTAATAACAATCCATACAACTGGCTCGAAATATCGGTAATAAAGAAATTAAAAATCGTGTATCGGGAGTAACTATTCTAAAAATAGATTACTTAACCCAAATTAGAGTATCCATATCAAAATGTGTCAATTCAGCGTCAATATTGGTCTATTAACGGATCAAAAAAAATATTGCACCCAATTTACAGTTCCTTGTAACAATTGTAAAACTTCGAAACCTTTGGAGTCAACGCTGAATGAGGGTTGGCATTCATACTCTCCCAACGTATTCACAAATTGTTTCTCAACTTGTACAATCGGCGATCGATGGGTTGAATAATTTATTTGCTTCTCGACTTCGATTCGACTAATTAATGCCACTTCAAATAAAAAGCACCAATTACGTGCTTGTTAAAATAATTATGTGGAACAAATAATACCCCAGCAATATTGAGAATTTGAAACGGAACAGCAGTGTCCGATAGATTTTTCGAAATAATGTGCTGAAAAATCGTGGCACAGAAAAGTTTATTCACAGTACTTTTTACTCAGCTACGTCATAAGGAGGGTAATGATCTTCGAGTGTTTGTATGTATGAGTGTGTGTGTGTGTGTTCATTTATAAAAGCCTAAAGCCGTTCTTGTTTTTTGCTCGACTGTGTTAGAAGGAGGGTAATGCTTTTCGGGAGTATATATGTACGTTTGTACGAACGTATGTCAATTTCTTCGGCACGCGCTACAGCCCAAACATCTTGTAGAATTGTGACCTATAATATATCATTAGAACAGTTTCAATTGGCAAAGTGACATAGACTATACATTTTTTAAAATGGCGCCTATCAATAGGTAAAATCGGGGAAAGGAAGACTGGAAAGGAAGACTTTATTATCATGACAATTTGGGTATCAAATGAAAACGAATAAATAGACCATGCCAAAAATATAGTTATATATTTAAATACTATTTTTATAAACTCGTAAAAAGCGTTAAATGTCAGGTTTTTTTTTATTTAATTTAGCAAGATATGTTTCAACAACTGAGGACAAGTCCGCTTTACCACAACCTTTAAACAGCAGCGCTTACACTTCTTTTATAAGTTCTTCTACTTTTAAAACCTTAAATAATCTAAGACTTTCTATAACACTTTCAAAGTTGTGTCTGGTGTACGTTGATCCGGATTATCTTCGCTCGCGTTTCTTGCCTCTTATTATAAGAGGAAACAAATGCAAGGAAGTGGGACACTAATGAGTCCATGATTATATGGGTTTCTTAACCATTCTCTATATCTCTAATTCTATACTCTACATGAGATTTCTTTACGGCGTTATTACGTAAAACTATCGTCCGTAAACCTTTTTTTGTGGGAATAGGGGCAGCGAAGCGAAACTGTAGTACTTTAGCTAGTTATTATAAACTGGTAACTGCTATTTAGAAAATGACCAAATAATTTAACTAAAATTAGTCAATTGTAGTGTATATTCCATATGTTCTATACTTATTCTTTAAAGGTGGTAGATCACTTTGTGGTAAGACTCCGGAACCACTACCGCCACACCTATTTCTGCCGTTTTAAGCGTTAGGCGTTGCAGTATTAAGCGTTGCCATGTTTTGATCTGAAAGAGTGTGGTAAGAGTACTAATCCGAGACGTAGCTTATTCCTCAGTCAGTTATCCAAATTAGTTCTCAGGAATAGCAACGCATGTGTGGCCAACCTCTGGTAAGACTCTGATCTTATTGGGGTTCATTATGTCCATGGGTGAAGTGGCCACTTACCATCAGGTGGAATGCATGCTCGTTTGCTACTTCAGTGTGAAATAAAAAACAGTAATAGCAAAATGATTCCAAGTCTTTAATTTTTTGAATTTTATTGCCTATTTAAAATTACAGCTGTCACTTAATTGGTCTAATAAGTAATAGTTTAAAAAAAATTAAAAACTAAAAAATCGAAAATCGAAAATTTTCTTTAACTTAATAGAGTTATAAGTTTTTTAGTTTTTTAATCAATATTTTTTTTTAGTCTTAATGATAATAATTTTATAGTAGGGAAAATTGATTTTTAGCGCATCATATATGAAAACTGCTTTTCTGGTCATAAACCCAAATACTAAGTCGCATTCAGCTTGCATTAAAATTGGCGGAGTTGCAAACTTGCAACCTCTTCTTCACCACCTTAGGGGATGATATTCCAGAAACGGTGAAATGTGTTCTATTATATTAAACCGCACATCCAAATACTAAGTTACATAGAGTTTGCATCAAAATTGGGGAACTTTCACACAAACTTTCACCCCCTATTTAACCCTTATAGGGGTGGATATATAAAGAGATATATATATAGAGTATTATATTTTCATCGGTCCTTGATAAGCATGCAAAGTTTCAACTTAATTCGATGTTTCAAAGTGGGTAAAAATCGCGTTCAAAGATTCCGTCACATACATACAACCGAAGCTTATAAAAGCGTGTAAAAAATGTGTATAAAAAAGGAAACATACAAGAGCTTAAAACAAATCTACAATGCATGTGAAGACATTCTATCTCCCTTTGACAAGACCCATGCGTGTCCATAAGCAGATCGGTAATGGGTTGATGACAAAACCTGGAAGCATTCGAACCCAACAAATGAGGGTCGTCATTCACATAACGTATCCGCAAATTTATTCTCAACTTGTACAATCAGGTCGATTTGCTGAATAATTTATTTACTTCCCGAACCCGATTCGACTAATTGCCACTTCAAATAAGCTTGTCTTAAAAGGTGGTTAAAATATTGTTACCTTCATAAGAAATATCTAACGTTTCGTTCAGTTGAGCGTGAGAAGTGATGATTCCAATTTGAATGCGATTTCTTTAAGAAATTCTGTAACTTTAGTAACTATATTTACGAATCGGAGATAAAGATGATTTTTAACGCGAAAGTATAATAATATATAAAGGAAAATTGTCGTTTGCGATTTCAAAATAATTGTGTTTTCTAAGCTGGTATGTTAATTTGGAAGACCTAAAACTATGTCAGTGGGGCAGCTTGATAGACGGATAGACGATCAGATGGACAGACGGAGAGCGCAGTCTTAATAAAAACAGGACCCTATGTCCTGTTTTTATCCAATGAATACGTAACAACCAAAAATCTACTTGTAGGAAATAATTATTATATTTAAGACTCATTACAAAATAAACTGTAAAGCTTTTATTTGTATTATATAATTTTACCAATTTTATCAGTCATCATCAGAATTCGAGTTGATATCAATTAACTTTAAGCATGGAATTAAAATCTGAAATGAAACAATTATCTGCCACGCAGTGAGTTTCGGGTTCGATCCCGGTCGGACAGATATAGTGTTTGAAGAAAGAGGAGTAGGAGGAAAAAAAATAGTATTTTTTTTGGAGCAATGCAGGGTTATGTGGGAGTTTTAGCGCAATAAAATCTTCCCGGCGGCCGTTATCGGCGCTGCGAAGAGGACTCTGGGTTCTCCAGTGGAACGCAACAGGAGTCATCTGAGCATGTTGCTCCATCGAGTTCCACCCAGATGAGCGACTAGGTCTACCGCACCGTCAGATCCTTACGGTGGTTATGACCACACATACCGCCGTCCTTCCCGGGGTCGCATGGCTGGACGATTTGAATTCTTGCCGACCGCAACCCTGGGAGCCTCCTTTTAGTCGCCTCTTACGACAGGCAGGGAATTGTAATCCCGGATCTACAGCGACGTCAATAAGTATCTACTGTATCGGTTTGAACGTAAAAGTTGTGTATTTTTACGTATATCGTCTTACCCAGGTTATACTCAGGTCGAGACACGAATCTGTATGAATGTACTCCCGTACATTCATACAGACTCGTTACATATACCTTTCATTTTTAGGTTAAAATATAACTTAAACATTTAAATCCCGAATTAGCGTTAATCCTCTTCCAAAAGTTGTAGTAATGGCAACTTTACTGTTTTAAATCCCTAAAGCTGACAGTGAAATATATTAGTTTCTCATGGAACATGAAAGTGTGTCAACTATGTAACGTCTAATCCGCGAAGGTTTTTTTTAATTCTAATTCAAGAACCCTGAAGGTTATTAAGTTAAGTAGCCTATACTCTTTAATATGTCCTTGTCTTATCCTTCAGGAACAAGTATTCACAATAAGCCTAAACCTACAGGTAATTTTCTAATTTCAAATTTATATCAGTTACAAATGCTCTTTACAGTTCCGCTGTCCGTCTGTCTATCACCATGCTGTATCTCATAAACTATGATAGATAGACAGTTGAAATTTTCACAGATGACGTAGTTCTGTTGTCACTATAACATCAAAAATGATAGATGAAACTGAACCCTTCGTCCGTGAGTTCGGCTCACGCTTTTTATTTTTGCTTTACTGCAAAACCGATAATCTATAACATATTCAATCGAGAAGCGACGCTTAAAGTCTAATAATAAAAAAATCCGACAGTTGAGGACACGCTCACAATCGTGATTTGAATAAAAGACGACATATTTTGTTTCTTCAAGATATATCAACTATAACAATAAAAACATACAGATAACAGATATTTTTGATGTGAAACATCTACATATATGCGCACGAAAACCTGATTGTTGGCGTGGTGATCGTCACCATATTTATTTTAGGGCCATGTGTTAAACATTGTCGAAACTATTAAGTGGGCCATGATGTTAGTTGGACTTAGTTCGGGGTACTGTTCATAGATGGTGTTATTCTTATTATGCTAATCTTTTAGTTACTTGTACGGACACGTGACGGTTATTTTTTTATATAAAAACTTCTATTATGCCATATTGTCAGTCCTCCAAATTACCATTTTTGCTAATATTTGAAATATACAGAACAAACAAAACTTTCATTTTGTATTATATTTAACTTTCAAATCCGATTCTCAATTTTTGTATGTTAGTATCATGAAAATATGTGCTATGGCAATCATTTTGAATCTACAGAGAGCTATTACAATTTTATTTATTCATATAAATACATTTTTCAGTTAAAATATAGCTTTACTAAGCAAATCCCAGATGAATTTTTAATCCTCTTCCTAGTGGTAACTCTACTATTTAATCCCTAAATCTGAGTACGAAATATATTATTTCATCAGTGAATATGAAACTGTATCGACATAGCTTTAAGCTATCAGATGTCTAGTAAAGTGATGTATAATAACTTTACTTTGATTCATAGACCTAACCGATCTGGATTCATGTGTGTCCAATATTTCCTAATTACATAATTTCAAAAATTCAATTAATTCATAAACTTGTCATACTTTGAATGCCATTTTTTATTATTATATTAAGAATTTTGAAGGTGGTAAAGCTCTTTGTGGTCCGACTCCGGAAGCACCACCGCCATACCTATTTCTGACTAGTAACAGCAGTGTTGTGCACTGTTGTGTTCTGGTCTGAAGAGTGTGGTAAGGGGGTCATACGTTTCCGAGGCATTCCATCTTAGTCCTCAGGCAACGCATCTGTGGCCAATCTTAGGTGAAACTTTGATCTTACCTAGGGTTGAATACAGATGTCCATGGGCGGCAGTAGCCACTTACCATTAGGTGGGCTGCATGCTTATTTGCTACTTCCGTGCTATAAAGAGAAAAAAAAAGAAATTATGTAATCTTAAAGCAACATACTCGCAAATATATAGTTCGTCAAGTAACTCGCCGAAAATAACGAGAATTTAAATGCAATAATAATCGCATTCCCTTGATTAGCGCTTAAAAGCTTACACCTGCGCAGAGATACACCTGAATAGGTTTACATACTCATATTCGCATTGTAATTTTTCCCGAATTTAATGCTATCTCTGACTTCCGTTTGCTGAATTTTAAACAACAATAAGTAGTCAGATACGCGTTGCTATAGATTTAAGTTACAAATAGCATTCCAACGTCCTTAGCCTTATTCCAAATAAATCTCTTTTATCGTAGAATCTAAGGGTATTCTTTCAGGTACCTAAGCTCTCAAAAGGCACCCATCCTGTAAGAAACGCTTGAATTTCGCCAAGTGGCGATAATTTGTGCGAGACCTTCGTGACCCGTGTTTATAACGAGCCAATGTGAAAAATGTTTTATTTCCCTGCCAATTTTATTTACGGTACTTTAGTTTCGAAAATGAATGGATTTTACACCAAATACTTACAGGCTTTAAGCGTTTTCTGACCTCAGTATTTCTCGAGTACACTGAAGATGTAGGTATTGCACGCAAATAAATTATAGATATTTTATGGAATAAGTATGTTTACTAGCCAATAAACAAATATTATTCAAATGTGTAACTAGGACCGTTAAAAGTAAGAGTTCAGAAAAGAAATTTGTCTTTAAAATAAAAATATATATCGAAGATAACTATGGCAATGATTTAGTGGCATTTCAACTATAGGTAAAGATTCATTTATATCTACTATACAATTATATGTGTATTTATTTTAAACTTGTCATGCTTTGATATTATTGTCCAGTAAAGATGAGATAAGATATATAATATTTTTCAGTAAAGATTGTGTTAATTTTTTTACTACCTAGACGATCAACCTTCAATTGACGTTTCTATATATTCTATAAAATCGGGATAGATAGTGATATTTTTTTAATATTTAACTTTAAAATGAGGTGATAAACGAGATATCGTCGTTTAAGTTCTAGCACCGCGTAAGTCATTTTTGGAATTTTTTTTGGAGAGACAAAAACCGATTAATTTTACATAGACGCAACTAAAGTTCCGTTTT
>MOOZ01000938.1:120694-136499 GCA_002930495.1 Cecropterus lyciades | reverse complement strand
CGGTCAAAACATCTGTACACAGCATGCTCGAAAACTAATCTTATGGTTTACGATACCCTAAAATCCTTTACCGTCATAAAAATAAAAGATGCACTCGAATAGTAAAATTACAACTAAATTATCCTACAGTTTATTTTTATAATTCCACATATATTATTAGAATTTACTTAGAAATCACCTATTACGACCATTCAACAGCTCTCAGGTGTAAAAACTGTGGTTGGATTGGGGAGATACCACAGCAACAACTATTTCTAGCGTGAAACATATTGGAAACTTGCATTTCCATGGAAGGGTGCGAATGCGGGCTGTCTTACATAATTATAAGGTGACCTGATCTTAGTCCTGAGAAGTGGCATCGCCTCTGTTATCAATTTCCGAATTCCTATAATATTAAATATGGTGTTGATTACATATCCCATAGTGAAAATAAAACGGACCTAATAAGAAACTTGTATTTATGATAATAACAAAATTGTTCCATTTTGTTAATTTCTTAAAACTCTATTACGCGGTTACGCGCGGCTATTAAAGGGACGTGACACCTATATTTGTTATTTTCTAGCACTATATCGTGAATTTTTAATTGCAAGACTACGATATTACAACTTCTAATTTAAGTTTCTAGTATATAAGTGGCTTTGGTGAAATTTTGAGTTTGGTCCCTTTCGTTCTCATTAAACGCTTTAAAACGTAAACGATTTGTACACTCATAGCCGCACACTAAAATTTTCTCCTGTGTCGTGGGTACCATGGACATACAAAGACGAATACACAAACACCGAGACCCAGAACAGAAATGTAAACTTATCATTCAGACGTCTGTCTGGCCGGGGATCGAAGCCGGGACCCACTACGTGTCATACGGCAGTGGCCACTTACCGTCTGATGGAGTGCATGATTGGAAATTACTTCCATTTCATAGAAACCTCCCGTAAGAACATCTCTACCGCAACCCCCAAAAAACACTTCAGCACTTGACGCTATTATTAGACAGAAAGAGGCTATATATTACTAGCTTTTTCCCGCGATTCTGCCTTCTATGGTCACGTTCATCACGGCAATGAGTATCACGTGTGTTAATCCAGGTTATAAACTACCTGTGAGTCAAATATCAGCGATATCTGACCAGTAGTTTCAGTGTGAAAAGTAGCAAACACACATACATCTTCACCAACATTCGTATTCATAATATTAGTACGATTAATAACGGCACGAAAATAAAAAAAACGACATGCAATTAAATTTCTGTTATTTCGTTACACAAACTTAATTACGTGTAATCTGTAAGAGCTTTAAATATTTACAGTACAGATTGAAATGTACAACAATTTGTAAACTGATATACTCGTAATTAGACAATTGGAGTCTTCCTCAAAATTATTCATAGGAAGTACAAACCTGTTTTAATTTGTTTGATGATACTAGAAAAAAATCTTCGCTTTAGTAATTACATACAAATAATTACTTTTTTTGTTTAATTGTAATCTATTTTTACCCGATGCGTCAGAAGGAGGGTAATGTTCTTCGAGCGTATGTAGGTATGTATGTCTACATGTATGTACGTTTGTTTGTATGTTTGTCCATTTCTTTGGCACGCGCTACAGCCCAAACGGCGTGATGGATTGTGACGTATGACGTACCATTAGAATCGTTTCAGTTTGGAAAGTGACATAGGCTATATAATTTTTCAAAATGGCGCCTACAAATAGGGGCAAAAGGGAGGGGAGTGATGACTTTTTTATTATTACGACAATATGGATATCCAATGAAAGCTAGTTAATAGACCACTCAATAAAATATATATACTGTAATACTTTTAATGGACTACTTTGACTAAAACTCCCATTAAACGTTAAATTAAATGTATCATTATGAACAAAATAATCGTTTTAAGCAGTCGGGTATTTTGTCTTAATGTTTTTAACAATGTTCCTAGATAAATAGTTACTAGTAAAAAAGTAGTAAAGGCTATAAAGACTTAGTAATTAAGCAGTCCAGTGCAGTTTTAATCTAATCTCACTAATAAATTGGTGATCAGTCTCTTATATCCATAATTTTGCCCTCCACTACAAGTCTTTTAATGGGCAAATTGCTAAATTAAGAGAAGTGACCAAATGATAGTATACGAGATTGCAAGGGTTTGCCGATCCTAACTTCGTCGAAAATAGATTTGTTAGTTCAAAAAGTATGTTAAAAAAGTTAGTTCAAAAAGTCCAAAATATTCCGAAATAGATCATTAACGCAACTCTGTCCACAAATGTCAAGTTAACCACAATAAGGAATATTGTATTTATTTAGTACTAGCTGCGCCCCGCGGATTCACCCGCGTAAGTTTCGACAATGATATATAGCCTATAGCCTTCCTCGATAAATAGGCTATTTAACACCGAAAGAATTTTTTTAAATCGTACCAGTAGTTCCTGAGATTAGCGCGTTCAAACAAACAAACTCTTCAGCTTTATAATATTAGTATAGATTTCTGTCCGAAATAATGAATGAAATAAAATAGTAAAATTAAAAAATATTGACGTTCTGACATAACACTCAGAATACAGTCACAGTCATCACTCGGTTCTCGGCAATGATTATAAGGAATATTTATTTCATTACTTATGATAGTCACGGGACCTTATTGGTGGAGTGGAAATGTAATAGTCTTACCAGTCGCCAATACCATCTTAGTCCTCACGGGTCTGCATGCATCTGTGGCTAACCTTAGGCGAGACTTTGATCTTACCCAGGGTTGATCACAGATGTCCACGAGTGGCAGTAGCCACATACCATCACCCACTTGATGGTGGTTGCATGCTCGTTTGCTACTTCTATACTATAAAATATATACATATTCATATGCTTTTCATATTCATGTTTATAGTGGTAATTATTTCGAAGCACGTAGACCGTACGTTGACAATCTTCCACTTTAATTGGAAGCTCCGTCTGTCACATACGGGTAATTTGAGAGTTCGTTAAAGACTAGCGTTGCGACGCTTCAAGTTGTACTGGAGTTATACTTCTGGTTTTATTAGAGTTGACATACGGGTATGAATGCATGTTTTTTTGGAAAACAGACGTTTTGAAAATCAAAATGATTTGTAGTTTGACAGCGATAGTATAGCAACATCTATTTTGGGTCTAAGATACGAGTAATAATAAAGGTTATGTTTTGTTTCTAAAAATGTAAGAAATATGAGGTAATTCATATTTATCCTAATCAACCACGCATGTATATATAATTGAGTTATAATATTTTACTAATATTCTTTATATATTTACCAAACATCCGAAGTCGAACTACAAAGAGTCTTTAACTAATACTGATTTTTATGTCTTCCATCTATACTATTAATATTATAAAGCTGAAGAGTTTGTTTGTTTAAACGCGCTAATCTCAGGAACTACTGGTCCGATTTGAAAAATTCTTTCGATGTTAGATAGCCCATTTATCGAGGAAGGCTATAGGCTATATATCATCACGCTAAGAACAACAGGAGCGGAGCACCAATGAAGAATGTTTCAAAATCGGTTTTTTTTTTCTAATGAGAGCTTCCGCTGCATGCGCTGCGTAAGCGGTTAAAGTTTCGTAAAAATTATGTATGACTGAATTGATCCCCTTTAAAAGTTCTAAAAAAAAGTCAGCGACATCATATGTCTATCATTTCAGGTAAACTCACTGTACCCTTTTGTATGCTAACCAAATTTGTTCCAAAATAATGCATTATTTGCGAAGTTGTTTTTATAAATATAATATTTATACTTAAATAAATATCCTAAATCTTAAAAAAATTCCAAATAAATACATAAATAAGTTTTTAGTACTTCATAGTTATGTGATAATGAAATGAGATATCGGATATTCAAATTGAAATTATGCAGTTATTAAAAATCTTGTCGGTTTAGTATTATTTATTAGAACTATGTATATTTCTATATGTGATTATTATTTACGGTTATTTACGATAGGGACGTATGAGTATTTTACATGTCTATCACTGTTTCACAAAGTGGTTACACAATGACATATGACAATAACTCAACATGGGATCATAGATTTTTTTACTCACAACCATAAACTTATGTAATTTTTACTATCATACAACCACAGATAATAGAATCCTTTTTTATACTCTATTCAAACTCAATTTAATGCTGGAAAATATTGTGAGGTAAGTTTAATCTGCTGATCTGTGACTCATAAATTACCCGTATGCTAGAAGCACCACGATCCGGTGAGTGAATTTGAAGTGAATAAATGGTTCTCAGTCCCTTTATTGCTGGTAACTACCGCTTCTTCGTAATAGGATATTCGTGCAGCTGTAATACCGAGTTGAATCAGTACGCTAACCTTAACTAGAGTAGATAATAATTAATACCCAATTTAGAATATTTATAAGTGCTGCTGTATTCTGATAAGGAAGAATGTGTTACGGCAGATAACGAGGCTTTTGAATATAATCTTCAGGCAACTTCATATGAGACATATAAATGCTGGAAGGTGGTAGAACTCTTTGTGGTTCGACTCCGGAAGCACCACCGCCACACCTATTTCTGCCTCATAACAGCAGTGTTATGCGCTGCTGGGTTTTGGTCTGAAGGGTGTGGTAAGGGAGACATACTTTTCAGAGGCATTCCATCTTAGTCCTCAGGGGTAGCAACGCATTTGTGGCTAACCTTAGGTGAGACTTTGATCTTATCTGGGGTTGATTACAGATGTCCATGGACGGCAGTAGCCACTTATCATCAGGTGGACTGCATGCTCGCTACTTCCATACTATAAAAAAATGCGTATGAACTTTTATAAGATTCTAATTCTATTAAGGCTTAATTGTTAAAATCCAAAGGCAGCATTAACGACTGTTTGGTTAGGTATTTCCAGGTGGGTAGAATATTATATTTATATTTGGTTTGGTATTTTCAAACGGGCAGAATATTTGACTCTGATTTAAAGGAATTTGGAATTAGTGAAATAAAATTAAATGAAATGTGTAATTTTGTATAAGTGTAGGTCTAGGGTACTTACAAATTTCCAGTTCCAATATTTTTTCTAACACTACCTAACCCATCCGGTGATTGGAACACGAGTTTTCCAAAAATGCCATTAGAATCATAAACGGGAATATTCGTTTTGGTTTCCACGATCTATAATCAGGTGAACTGCAGTCTCGATTTCTAATCCACTACGAAAAAATAACCGGCGCGCCACAGAAGGAATTCCGTTTCAAAGTGAATCGGCAGAGAATAAATGGCTCACAATCTCTTTAAAGCCAGTAATTACCACTTCCACTCGCAATAAACTGGTGTTCCGTGCAATGCTTTTATTCGAAACGCCACCGACCTATAACCAAATTACGTTTTACGGTTTTTTGCTATTGGAAAATTGTGGTTTCGTAATCGACTTATAAGTTGGCTGAATTTGCCTTTTTTATTTTAAAGTTTATTGCCGTATTAAGGTGTGTTACTGTATGAGTTTTATTGAGAAGGCAGGATTATTTGTGGTTAAAGTATCGCGTACTTAATAACAGCAGTGTTATGCACTGTTGTGTTCTGATCTAAAGGATATGGTAAGGGAGACATACTTTCCCGAGGCATTTCATCTTAGTTCTCAGGGGTAGCAACGCATTTGTGACTCACCTTAGGTGGGACTTTGATCTTACCTAGGGTTGATTACAGATGTCGATGGGCGACAGTAGCCACTCACCATCAGGTGGGCTGCAGGCTCGTTTGCTACTTCCATACTATTAAAAAAAAACTTTAGGCCCGTGGTGTTACTTACAATAGCAACATGTAGTGTTAACATATTTTAGTTTAGTTTATGAGACATAATTAAACTTCCATTAGTATGCCTATAGGAAGCATTTAAACTCAGAACTTGGGTGAACCTATGTACTTAAAATTAAGTTTGTCCTGTACTTTTAGGATGTTGTATTAGCTGCACATAATCAGCAGAAAGTAGAAATCTTACGCCGGAATCGTAAAAATTTAAATATTTTTTTAAAGAGGCTATATTAACTGTACTGTTAATTGTAAGACCTTATGAATGTAGCATGATGCAATAAATAAATGTCTAAATGTCTAAATGTCTACTGTCATAAAAATAGAAAAAAATGAGAAATATATACGTATCCACATATAAAACAACTAATTCAATTAATTAAAAACCTTATACATATTTTAAATATTTTCTTTTGTTTCAGATTCAACTCACCAATATGGAGCACATCACAAAATATCTCATCATCATCACATCGTTGATGACCGTCGAACTTACAATAACAGAGAGCAAAAACGAGACTAAACCCAAAATTGATAGGCGTTATTATCAAATGCCAATCTTCATAAACGTATGCGATATCGTCGATCGGAGGTCCAAAGTACACTGTTATTGCGATAGTAATAAACCGAAACTGGCCACAAGGGCAGATTGCTGGATTTTTAGCGGAGGCTTAACCGAAGATGACCCCATTTGGCCGAGTTTCTCCTCGCAATCTGAACTGGAACATCTCATGTTTAATGTACGATCTGACGACGCACTAACATTCATACCCGCTAAAGCCATAGTCAGACTCGACAGGCTTAAACATTTATCCATACAATTTGGGACGATAGAAAAAATCCCCCCATACGCGTTCACAAATTCAAGCACCGTGCGCCAGATTGTTTTAAAATCAAACAAAATTGCCAATCTGGAAAAGCACTCCTTTTCTCAACTCATGATGTTATCGAACATAAGCTTAGATGACAACCAAATATCAGAATTAAAGCATGACGTGTTTTTCAATCTTCCCAATTTGCACGTCCTACACTTGTCGAATAACAATCTGAGTTTAATTCATGAAGGATGCTTTAAACATTTAAACAATTTAATTGAGTTGAAACTGGATTTCAATTATATATCGGTAATAACAAAGGAGATGCTGGAAGGATTAGAGAATCTTTCTCGATTAAACTTGAGAAACAATAAATTGACAATGATTGGAAACTTGGCTTTTAGCGAACTGTGGGGGTTGAAGGAATTGATGCTAGATAATAATGCAATAGAGTATATATCAGAACGCGCGTTCGGCGGACTCACTCAATTGAGAAAGTTGACGCTATCGGGTAACAAGCTGGCTTCATTTTACGAGGACACACTTGAAGACATAAGGAGTCTCGTGGTATTGGATTTAAGAGACAACCTTTTAACGATGATATCGTATGAAACTATTCGACCTGTAGTGGAGAACGATAAAACGGTTTCGTCGGTTGTTTACCTAGACGGTAAGTAATAATCTCACGTTTTACACATAAAAAAGGTAAAAAGTTGAATAAATTTGTTAAAAAATGTAAATTAACGTCTGAAAAAACAATTCCGAAGCGCACGCTTCTTGCATAAAATATTATCTACGAGAAAACTACAGTTAAACTTTAAAGTAGTAGACAACAAACAGTTGTTATTATCAAGCAAAATAAAGTCGCCAAGGACCACAATTGCAAGCAGAGTTACTCGCAGACACCTTTTGTCTTTATTAAAATGATTTACTTGAGACTACACCGCTCCTATTAATGTTCGCTTAACTTTCTCTCAGTGCTTCGTGATACAGCCAAGAATTTTGTTACAAAATGAAACCTCAGCTAAAGGGCTTTATTACTTTTCGTGAATTTATGAAGTACACGCAAGAACTTCAAGATTACTTTTCACACCAATAACGTTGTTGTTTTTAAACTCTCGTACGAAAATAAATTTTAATAAAGATGTTTGAAGACGATCTTAAATGGCGCCAATAAAGCGACATCAGGTTACCTTTGAAAGGGGTAAATTGAGATCGAATTCCGTCAAGAACACCTATATTAATAAATCAGCTTGTGAAATGCGCATCCAAAAATTTATATTCACGTAACCTATATGTGACGATCACTAGATCGGAAGATAAATTGAACGGAGCGTGTTCAGCCGAAGGCTCGAGAATCTCTTCGAACATAAAATAGAAGCAATCTGTTCCTAAACGACTTATGGATACTTTTACTTTTTTTAATCAAAATGATGGCGCTCGGTCCTCAGCTGTAGTTTACAGTGGCATTACGTCGATAAAGATTTTGATGTGTAAGAATATTCCAACTCTCGAGCGTGCCTTGATATACGTATAATCCTTTTATTCCTTGCGTTCATAGCTTACGGGCGCGTAAATCACGCGTCGTCGGGTTGAATTGTACCTATATTTTGCGAAGGGACCCGATAAATTTCCTGGGTTCCATCGAGAAATAGCATTTTATTTGCAAACATTCCTGCTTGTTTATTAGGTATTTTATAGCGCCATTGTGTCGGCTCGTGTACAGTTTGCTTTATATTATTCATGAGCGGCTTTTTTGGTTCCATTGTTATATATTTGCAGTGGAATGAAAACGTATTAAGTTTTTGTCTCATATTTTGCAAAACTATACACGTTTTTCCTAAAACATACGCAAAATCGGTGATTTAATTATTTTTATTTACCGTCCTACGAGACAAATCTAATAATTAAAAATATCATTCTCTTAATCAGTTTGGAAGATTAATAGTTCTTTGTTCTTTCAAAAACGATGTTTAACTCTAGAACTCGCTTAATCTAATCCGCGGTTGGCAAGAGCATTGGCCAAGTTCTTCAAACAGTAATGCCATTAATCCAATTGGAAAAAGTACCTATCGGATCTTAGGAATTAAATTTAAGAGGAGAAAAGTATTTTTTCTTTTTTATCGCGTAGTAATCTCGTAGTAGAAGCAGTATACACGTGAATGCTTTACAAATATGCACAAAGAATATCGAGTGGTTGGAATACTTAAACAGACACTGCGCTAGCGTAAACAAAACGAAAGAAATTCGGGTAGGTGAGAAATGAATACATGTTGTTGCTTCTACATCGCAATCGTCTCAGTAAACAGCGCTAAGGGCCGCTATAAGTTTTTATTTGTTGCACTATCGCTCTTCTCTGAAAGCGTTTCCCACGGAAAGACATTTATTCCGTACAATATTTTGCATGCCATCAACTACTTCTTGTTTGCTTATGCATGTTGGATCAAGCGATATTGTCCCAATATTCGAATTTCTGTCTAACGGCATATTCACTGGAATATTAATGGCTTTGATTTGCCACTTGTTGGCGGCTTGGCTTTGATCCAGGTCTCGCGATGATTTACTTCTGCTTTCTCTACCACTTCGTAGACATTATTAATCAATCAATACTAAATACTCGCATTGTTATTTGGAGTAATGGTCTCAGTATACGGTCTTTGTACAATGGCTTCTTTTTACATTGAATATAAGTCGTAATATTTTACGAACTAAAATATTTTCGAACTGAGCAGCAAATATATCGAAAAATGTACAGAGATGCACAACCTTAATTATAGTACATACAAAAAACACAAAGGCTAGCTTGTTAGTCCAACTGAACTAGGTCGAGCAATCTCTGCTTAAGCAAATATTTGTCAGGCGCGGGATGGTAATAATTCCAACGTTTACAATATGCAATATCTCAACGTCAGTTCGATTCTCAACACGGGGAAATGTTCGAGCATGGAATACGGATGCGGCACGTGCCAACTGAGGATAAAAGCCATTTTTCTCCGTTCAGTCCACGGTTCAAACTATCTTCTCGCAGCAGGTCGCGATGTAGGGAACTTCAGTAGATAATTTCAAGACGCTAGTTGAATGTAAATTGACTTTGTTATGAACGCGTGAGGTTTCTTTGTCCCATTTACGACGCTCCACGTATCTATCTTTGTTATGTGCTGAGCTTAAACACTTAGCAAAGAAAGCTTAACGTGAGACAAATTGTTGGCTGTTTCGAGCAACTTCATCCACTACACCCGCCGGGAATCTAAATTTTGTTCGTATAAAGCTGAAATTATATTGTTACAGAACAAAGTGTGAAACTCAATTAAAAAGATACTGACGCTGCGCTAACCGCAGAATATTTATTATGTGTTGGACTTCGTTAGTTTTTTTGGATGCAATAAATTGTGTACTGGACTAAATGACTTTTAAAATTGCAAATTCATGTGAATTTTTTTAACTGCAAAAATAACACCGTAAAAACATTGTAGCATTGATCTGGTATATAACAAATAAAATCAATGATATTGTCTAAATCTTTCGCATACTTTAGATATATACTTTAACGATTGCAAATATGCACGAAATGAAACTCCTACTCTAAATTTAAGAATAAACAAGGAATTGAAACTGTATATAAAATGGTTTTTTCAAGTGATTATATTTGATTTGGCACTTGCATATGCTTTAATTATATGAAAATTAAGTCCCTTTAGGTGATTCTCCTCTAAAGCCAAATGTTACTAAATGGCTACAGCTAACGCTAATTACAGCGGCATCCTATTACATTGCACATAAAGCCTAATCCGCTCTCTCATTTCAGGTAACCCACTCAACTGTAATTGCCGGTTGTCTTGGATCTACGTTTTGCGAAATGAGACTAAGGACAGCTCCCTGAAGCATGCACTTGAGAAAATATCATGTGTCATAGACACCCCGAATGATAGGCGTCTCAATGACCAGAATGACGAAGAAATCGAAAATGGAAATGTTCTAGCTGATGACAACTATGAATATTATGACAAAAATGATGACTACAATGAAAAGGAGAAGGCTAGAGCTAACAAAGCGAAACTTCTTACAGATATTCCGCTAGAGTCGTTACCTTGCCCGAAAGAACTAATTCAGTCTATTGAAGAAACTTACGGTCATCCCGTTCAGAATGAAATTAGATTAAAAGCATTCTCTCATGTTTGTAAGAATTTACCTGAACTCGTCTTAGTTCTGACAATGGTAGTGTTATTATGTTAAATATATAAGTGAGTGAACAATTAAAAAGACGAATATATTTGTGATATTAGATTAAAGTTTGAGACAAATCTAGTCAAGTGAAAATTTGCGGTTTTAATTTAAAATTAATTGTATGATATAGTCTAGTGAAATTTTATTGTTGATTAGGCTAAGCCTTTATCTTGTAAAGATTGTAATAATGATATTGTTTAAATATTTTAACCAAAAATGTGGTGTTACGATTGTTCAAATTGATATAGAATACATTTAATGTATATAAATATGTACATAGAGAGTGTTAGGATTTATTAGCTTACTTGTCACTTCGTAAAATTTTGTGACTTCATAATTAATTATGCTGTTAGTTAACGATTTTGTCATATATGTATATATAATGTCATAATGATATTTTCAATAGTATAATTTGACCAGGTACACTAATGGATTGATTGAAATTAATGACCGTATTTTTAACATCATTTATCATTGTAAATTTGGAGTATATAGATAGTGTATATTATAGTAGATATATTTAATAGTGAATATATTATATCTCAGAACCTTTTTTAGGCAATCACTAATGTTTTAAGAGACATTTCCTTTTTAATTACATTTTCATTCTCGTGTACCTACTACTTATTATAACCTAAATTTTAAGGCCCTGCAGGAATATAAAGGTTATTACTATCCTGGAAAACTTCAAGGTTCGACTATACTACACCTACTATAACACCTATTTCATCTTTATAATGGCAGTTTTCCTGCTATTATATTCTAGTTCGAAAGGGTATCGTATAACAAGTGTGTTTACGGAAGGAATTTCAATTTAAACTCAAGAATAACAGTGCATCTGAATCAAAATCGACTTTAGATAGGTCTTCTTTTCTATCTGAAAGTGGTCATGGAATAGTTTAACATCCAGAATGTGTTCCCGTTTTCAGCTCCTACAATATAAAGCAAAATCAGAGTCTGTATAAACGCACCAAAACTTTATTGGCACGTACATTATTATAAGAGTTTTATTTGTTATTTTCACATTTTCTGTAACTTTACTTGTGCATTGAAAATATGGATACTCTCACAGGTCTCAAGTTGTCGTGAGTTTTTATTTTGAAAAGTCCATAAAACATTGAAGTTGGGAGTAACGTGCTAAATAATAAATGAAATGCGAAAAGTTTTGTCACGGTACCGTGTTAAGTGAAAATATAGGTCCTCGCTGTAGGTAGCGAAATTGCGTTTCGTGTAACCTTAACTTTTCCTTGCGTATAAGTAAACATTATATTTTGCATAAATCAGCATGAAGAGGAATACTTGTTCTTTCGTTGTTGTTACCTTGTTTAAAAGTTTGCTATTTGAAATTTAAAGAATTGTTTGATTGTATTAAATAATGAGTGTTAAAGATACTAAGATATGGAGATGACAATTAAATCTTATGAAAATCTGCGACTTTTTTTTGCAGATTTGGAATTTTTTAATCGTTATGAGTAAAAAATTTTTACTTTACTCTATAATTTTTCTATTGAACCTACAAGTGTAGCTTTATTCACCGCACTTGATGAATATGTGTGTTGGCGACTGTAGAAGATAAATAACTTCTCAGAGTAATACTTCTTTCTTCTCAATTTATCTCGTCAATTGTTTTTTAGTATGACAAAAAACACGCATTCCATCTGAAGGTAAGTGGCTCCCTGAGGGCAAAGGCTATACATGTTGGATAAACATGTCATCCTTAGCAAACCCTTAAAACTAGAATGCAGCAGGTTTAACACTGATATAAACAAAAATGAGTGTGACAATGGAGCCGGCGGAGTCCAACCACAAAAGGCTCTATCACCTTTAAGCTAGCTGGAAACAAGATCTTTAGTGGAGGAGGTTCAGATCAATGGTCTAGCCGTGTCGAATGTTTATGAAGGTAAAATGGTAGACGCAGAAAATCAAACGAATATTTACAGTTAGTTACATTATTTGCTGTAGCAGAATACCCATAGCGATTATTAAAACGACATTATAGGAAACATAAGAAAAAGAGTAAACCAATTACCAAAACCGATATTTTTAACATAGTTTCTTAATAAACAATTGTTTATCATTTTCCTGTTATTTCTATTTATTATTTATTATCCTTAAATGTCATAACAGGATATTGGAAAACGTATAAATAGGAATAAATAGATTGTTGATAACATTTTAGTTATACTATAAGACTAAGTTAACCATGTTAAAACAAAACTCATGATCTTATATTCACATTTCTTATTAGTTATAAATTTTATTTTTCTCCACTCTGTAATATTGTTATATTTTTACACTTCTTGCATTCTATTTGAACAACTGTTTAAATATAGCATTTCTTCGGTACTTTCCACCTACAATCACTAACAGCCTGCAGGCAGTGCTCTAGTTGTTCGCGTGTGTGGAAAGTTTCAAGTATCATATTTATACTTCCATTCTCGAACCAGTAATTGTATGTTGTTAGCGTTTAAATTTATTTATAGTTTTATATTCATGTAGGAACCAGCCAACCAAAGTTAAAATTTGGTTGCGACAGTTTTCACTGCCTACTGCCGGGCACGAGCCGCTTCCCACAACTGCCAAAAACCTAGTGAATACTCCATTAATACGCATTTAAGTCGTTCAATTCGTATTAGTGGAGGGGGTACTTAATGGCCAGCCCATGTCTGGTGATTTATAAAGCTTTCAATGAACTTTATCTTTTATGATATAATAACATCTGGGAGTAAATGCTTTGCTACTAACGGTCACCCATCTAATGTCCGACCGGGGTCAACGTTGCTGGATTCTGCATACAAGTTTATATCTACATTAACCACAGGGCTTCAGATTTTACCACTAAATATTCTAGCTTTCCAATTAAATTCAAAAGCGATCGCTAAATTAAGGGTAAAGTAATTAAGGGTTTGAGATTAATTAGTGATCAATACTGAGCTCTTTAGATGCCTGTATACATTTCATTCCCTAATTTTAATGGTTTATTTAAAAAATAAAAAAAGGAACAAAGTAATTACGAAAATTTTGATACGAACACTTTAGTAATAAAACGAGTGTATGTTTTTTTCAAATTACTTCAAAAACTTTTAATGTATTTTTTATTACGTCCAAGTAACAAATAATCACGTAGTCAACCTTAAATAAGATGAGATTAATACCTGAGATTGATGCGTTTGTATTCCTGACAAGTCGGCCACGAAGCATTCGCTTGCCACTACGAGCGTCAGCTTTGAGAATTTTGCCAAATTTCGCTACACATTGCAGCGAATTATTACCTTATAAGATCGGACACATACATTTGTTTGAATGCCGAACACTGACACTTGTAGCGCGGAGCGATTGACGCTTGAAGTTTTCTTCATGCGTCAATATCTCTGCGCTACGGCGCGTACGAAACATTCGTGTTTCGTAGCTGAGCGGATAGCAATGTTGAAATAATTAGTTGGATAACAATGTTAAATTGATTCTAAATTGGTGACGATTTGGTAACGATTTGGTACGGTCATAAATGTATTTTAAAATGAAGTATTCCATAGGAAAACATTACACATTCAATAACGGCGATTATGAAAAACCAGTAACACAAATAAATTATTGTGATTCTGATTCAGTATTTAAATCCGCACTCAGCGAAAGCGTTATTTATAGACCTCGATGTCACTTGAACATAATAACAGGCATTTCTGTTTCGTTTACAGTGTTTCGTGCAATCTGTTTTAAATTGTGTCAACAATTCAGGTTTCCATTTGTAATTAAATTACGATATGATATATATTGAACGTATTTTACACATATATCATAGATATTTTATATATATATATATATACATAGGTTCACTTATATCTGCAGACATAATATAACGCATATATGATTGACTTCAGATAGAAAACCGGTTCTATATAAAGTTGCTTACGGATGTCCATAGGCGGTAGTGAACTCTTACCATAGGACGAAAGACATGGTTATTTGCTACTTCATTCTTATAAAAAAAATGGACAATAAAATGTTATTATATACAAACAAGACCTAACCGCTCGGCTATGAAACATTCGTTTATTGTTAAAAGCGTTAACGATGGGCGATATTTGTCAAATGTTGCTACCATTTTCAGTAAAATTTCATGGGCTTATAGCTGAGACACGTACATTTGTTATTAACGCTTAACGCTAGCGTTTATAGCGCAGAGCGATTAACGTTTGAAGCGTATAAGATACAATGTGTCTTATAAGCTATATATATATATGTGTGTGTGTATGTGTATAGTTATATGTTATACTTTGTTATTTGAGTTCTTAAAGCTCAATACTGATGCTTGTAGCGCAGAGATTGACGCTTGATGTTTATGGGAAACATACGTTGTTATAGTTTTCAACGCTTAACGCTGACACTTGTAGCGCAGATCGTTTAACGCTTGAGTGAATGTTTCATAGCCCTCTAGTAAGGCCGCTAATGGAATATAATAATATCAAGCGCATTCTCGAATGTAGCGTTCGAGATAGTGTTTAAATTATCTGTTATCAAAAGATAATTATCTGTTATAAAAAGATGTTGATTGTTATTATAATGTTCAACAGTTTATTGTAAAAAGTTTAGTTAATTTTTTTAATGTATTAAATGCAAAATTATGTTTATATAGCGAGTTAAATTTCAATGACGTTACGTTTGTATGTGTACAATATTCGACTTTTACTTATACTTGTAAACACTTTAGCTAATATAATTATATCCATTCAACATTAGAATGTTTGCAGCCATGTATTTTGAAGTTGAATTAATAAAATAGAAAACGAACGTAATAAAAGAGTTATACGTGTTAAGTCTTTAACTTAGAATAATGGATTATTTTGAAATGTATTCGAAATTGTACAAATGTATCTAGTTTAATATAGATTTCATGTATAATACGAATAGGTTGCGTATCTGTCTCTTATTCTGTTGTATTAAATATTTCTACCAATTTCAAGTGTTTTATTTATTCGTTATACATACACTTA
>MOOZ01000938.1:87678-99756 GCA_002930495.1 Cecropterus lyciades | reverse complement strand
GTGAAAACAGCTTCTTTGATCACAAACCCAAATACTAAATCACATTCAGCTTGCATCAAAATTGGCGGAATTGCAAACAAACTTGCAAGCCCTTTATCACCACCTTAGGGGATGATTTTTCAAAAACGGTAAAATATATGTTCTACTAAATTAAACCGCAAATCCAAATACTTAATTACATTGAGCTTGCATCAAAATAGGGGGACTTTCATACAAACTTTCACCCCCTATTTAACCCTTATAGGGGTGGATATATAGAGTTATAAATCGCGTTCAAAGATTCCGTTGCAAACATACATAGATACATACATACATTGATACATAGATATGACTGAAGCTAATAAAAGCGTGTTGAAAAAAAACAAGATTGTACTATGTGTTGAAATCTTAAACATTATTTTTAAATGTACCTAACCTTACGTAACCTTACTTATCAAAGATTTATTGATTGTGAACTTGTGAAATATCATTCATATCAATTATTATAAATGTCTGTCTCAGTCACATGTAAGCAATTATAAATAAAGCTTACTACCAACGTATCTAAATTTGAAATTTATTAGGAATTATACACCCTTTGTATTTCCAAATATCCAAATGAATTCGATTCCTAGTATCGCGTAATAAACACTCCTTTCTAAAGGATATTGTGCAATATCAAATAATTTATGCAAGCTTTGTTTCAACGGAAGAGAGATTTGTATAAAACAATAACAAAATAACCGAATGTAATTATTTGGACACTAGTTGATAGTGCATTCGTGTAGGTTTGCTAAAAATGATTTCCCGCGCTATTAACGTTTATGTTTTTTTTTTGAGATCTGTGTTATTACGTTTAGAAGGTAAAAAATCAAATAACACTTTAAGTGATAAGATATTGATTCCATCATCTTCAATCTTGATAAGTATATTTTTTAGAGATTCATACCCAAAAGGTAAAAACGGGACCCTATTACTTAGACTTAGCACCGTCCGTCCACCTGCCCACCTATCTCTCACCAGGCCGTATCTCATGTATTATCTCATGTACCGTCTCCTAACCGTGATAGTCATAAAGTTGAAATTTTTACAGATGCATTTCAGTTGCCGCTATAAGAACATACTAAATACTAAAACTGAGTAAGATAAATATTTAAGGAGAGCTTCTCATTTAGGTAATAAACGTGATTTTTCTCTCGATATTCATATTTATTGCGTTATGCATAGACAATGAAACAGTATTTACGTATCAGAGCGCAATAATAAGCCTTTTGTGATTATGAACGAACGAATAACGAAGTTCAGCTCCAGTTGCAACAAGCATTTCGTTCAAACCTAACTGTGCGGGAAGCGTAAACTTCATCATACTCGAAACTGCTCTGAAAAAATGGCCTTTCACTATTTTTTAAAGTCAACTGTACCAGTATTTTCATTTCTGACCTTAAATAAATCTGCGTAAAAAAGTAAAAAAACAATACCCTGTGAAACATTTATTTATATAATAATTATTACATATAAAACATTACATTTATATATATGACAACTAGCTGACCCGGCAAACGTTGTTTTGCCATATAAAAGATTAAATTACTAAAATGGCTATTAAAGTAGGGGTTGGTGATAAAACGGTAAAAATTTTGGGTTGTATGTATTTTTAATGCCACATTATAGAAAAATAAAAACAAAAAATTTTGTCCAAAAAAAAAAAAAATGTTAAGCGTGAACAATCCTTATCACTTACGGGTATGAAAAATAGATAGTAGCCGATTCTCAGACCTATTGAATATGCATATAAAATTTGTTAAAAATCGGTAAAGCCGTTTCGGAGGAGTGAAGTTCCGGGTTCGATCCCCAGCCAGCCAAACTTCTAATGATTATTTTTTGTTGTGTGTTCGATTATCGAGTATTTATAGTCATATATGTACGTGCATTAATATTACCGTTCGTAGCGCTATACCCAATCCAACTTTCTACACTCAAAATCCTCCACTAGGATTTTCTCCCGTATCGTGGGTTCTATGGACACAAACAACGACGAATACATAAACACGCAGATCCAAAATAACAATCTAAATTCACATTCAGACAGCTGTCGGGCCCGGGATCGAACCCAGAACCCACTGCACGTCCCGGTGCTATGACCGCTTCGCCATGCGGATCGTGTTATGAATGTAGAAAGTAACACACATAAATGTAAATAAAAATATATTTTTGTCTTAAATATAATATTATCAACTAATTTATATGAAGAAACCGATTCAAGTAAATTGCTCAGCAATTTGTCCTAAGAACGGATTCAAATCCATTGTGTTATTACACAAATTCAATGAAAACCGTGGGTATTTTTTCATAATAGAATATTGAATAGCCCCCGAATAGCTGCAGGCGAATGGGAGCGAGTAATTTTTATAGATTTTTTATTATTTTTAATCGGAACCGGTCAACCGCGTGGCCCGCAGGCTGAAAATAATACTTTTTTAATAAACAATAATCCGTTGACATGGTTTCGTAATAGATTGGACTTTATCGAAAGGTCGTATGACCTATTTATGACCGATTTTTATTTTTTATCTAGTATATCAATGTAATACTATACTCTTCACTTCATACTAAAAAGATAGGATTCCTGTCTATAATCTCTCGTCATGCTTACTAAAATATCGTTAAACTGATTAACTGTGTATTTTATTTGGAGCGTTTCTAAAAAAGATACTTAAATTTGTTAAGTTGTATGATAGCATATAAAAAATATTTCTAACCATTATAAATTTGAATAACACTATACCTTATTTTCTGTAGAAAAATGCACAGTCGGTAAAATATGAAAAAATTACAAGTGAAAATAGTTCGAATGTCGAAAACCTAATTCAAGTATCGTAGAGAAACTGTAGAAGATAAACTTATAAGAAAAAAACTTAATAGAAAAATTGCAATTGCACATAACCAATTGCACAGTGTTACAGATTTTTTCTATAATAATCATTGAACTGGTAGAATAACGCTATCGGATTAACGCGTACTGCCTTGTCTGGAGCAGCTCCAACTTGGCAACGCACCCAGTGTGCAATGGACACCGCGGGGTTTTTTACCACGTAATATATATCAAGTAATTATCTTCCAGTGGAAGTTAGGGAACTGCAACTTTTAATTACAAAAATTGGCTTATTGAGTCTAATGTTTAAGATATCGTTATCTTATGAGTTATTTGATGTTGCATATTTTCATTTATTTGATAACGTGTCTTATATAATGTTACTTATATATATTTTATATGGTATCCTTCTTTTTGATTGTATGACGGAATGTAATAAATAATTCTAACTTTTATTTTTTTCCGCAATAAATGCGATGTAGACAGTCAATCACCAAACGTGCTCCATTATATTCTAAAAGTCTAAGAATTCAAAGGCGGATATCGAATATACTGTTATATATAAAATAGATATTATCTGAATCTCACCAATTGCACTGCGTTACAGATTTTCTCTACAATCAATGAACTAGTAGAATAACGCGATCGGAATAACGCAGACTACCTTGATTGGAGCGGCTCCAACTTGGCAACGCACCCAGTGTGCAACGGACACCGCGGGGTTTTTCACCACGTAATGTGTATCAAATAATTTTCTACCAGTGTATACTAGGTAACTGCAAGTTTGGATTACAACTAATGACTTAATGAGCCTAATGTTTAAGATATACTTGTTGTAAGACTTACTTGATATTGCTTCATCGTCAACCCATTATTATCCTACTGTTGGGTACGGGTCTTCTCTTAGAATGAGAGTTGATATTGCTTAATTTCTTTTATTTGATAACGTGACTGGTATTTTTTGAAAGTGCAACATGATGTAATAAATAATGCAAACCTTGTATATTTTTTTCTGCAATATATCCGATGTAAACAATCAATAACCAAACGTGCTCCATAATATTTTAAAAGTCTAAGAAATAAAATGAGAATATCGAATAACACGTTATTGTACTTAATATAGATATAGAATAGAATCTGAGTTTCATCAATTGCACAGTGTTACATATTTTCACTATAATCAATGAACCAGCAGAATAACGCTATCGGATTAACGCGGACTACCTTGTTTGGAGCGGATCCAACTTGGCAACGCACCCAGTGTGCAACGAACACCGCGGGGTTTTTTACCACGTAATGTATATCAAGTAATTTACTTCCAGTGGAAATTAAGAAAACAAACTGCACTTTTAAGTTCCGAGATAATGACCTAACGAGCTAGGTCTAATGGAAAACCGATAATGCTTTTTACAACTATCCTTGGTATTCTTACATATTCTGATAACATTCAAACCTTTTTAAATAATCTTAGCATATAAAATAACACCCTGCCATAAAACATGATATACGATCGAAAAAAGATACATTATATGTCAAAATGCAACATAAGGATAGGATCGGTAGCAAATAAATTACATGAATTTAAAATTATCATTTTGAACTACGTAAATGTTTATTTTATTCGCCATTTAATTCGCTTTTGATTTTGCTTTAATTTAAAACATTTATGCGATTAATTAGACTAAAAAGATAAATTTAAACTGCCTAGTTTAGTGCTACTACTCTAACTAAGAAAAACAATATGAAATGTACTCAGGTAGAGATTTTTATTATACAAAATCAACCTGGAGCTACTCCTTATGTACTCCGTAGTTTAAATGTATCTAAGAGAATCAATTAAGAAAATTAATTTGGTACTGTACTATGTTATGGAATTTTATTTAAAATAATTTTTAATCTCTTTTTCTTAGAATTCATGTTAACATGTATTCTAAGAAAAAAAGAGATTAAAATTATTCTAGATGCTTAAAATTCATGACTGAATTTTCGCATCATATTTAATCATTTTTAAATTAAAAACAAAATTTAAGTGTTAACTTTTAATACTAAAATCAATCTATATTGTGCTTCGTATTTAACTTTCATGTACGAGCGAGCTAAAAAGCAGTGGCAGATTAACGTGACCCGCCTTGTTTGGAGCGGCTCCAACGTGGCAACAGCTCCGGTATGCAATGGACACCGCGCGGTTTTTATTAAGTTATACAGTTATGCCAGATTGGAGCTGCTACTATTCCGACGACGCTTAAAGTAAGAGACTGATGAAAATTAAAAAGTAAACGATAATGATGACAAAGTAAATAAAGCCAAAGAAAATAATAAGAATGTTTATTTAAAAGCTCAATTAATTATGAAAGGACCTATATCCCAATAATCTAAATGTAATTAGTAGAGACCAGTTCTTGTAGCAGCGTAGTGGTATATGCTTTAGACTCCTGTACATGGAGAGTGTAATTCATGCTCGACAGTCTTTTTATTTCCTATTATTCAATCTAGTATATTTATATCTTCAAATAAAGGGGTCTTTTGTAAATGAAGATCTCTCGCCTGGCAGGCGATTATGTCTGGGGAAAATTGTGTTACAATAGTTTCAATATGGCGCTTGTATGTATTGAAGATGTTGAAAAATTTCAAGCCGTTATAAATTACAGGGCGGTGTCCCTAGACTTTTACTAAAACAGTAAAGAATAGCAAGAGATGTAGTTATATCTACAGAAACAATATAATAAGAGAATCAATATTTTGTGCTTTGTATTTAACTTTAAAGTACGAGGGTGCTAAAAAGCAGCAGCAGATTAACGCGGCCCGCCTTGTTTGGAGCGGCTCCAACTCGGCAACAGCTCCGGTATGCAATGGACACCGCGGGGTTTTTTATTAAGTTATACCAGATTGGAACAGATTGCAGCTTCAGCTGCTCCGATGTGGCTTACACTACTAAATTTTGAGAAAATTAATAAAAAATGCAATATACACGACAAAGTTAAAAAGTTAGATATGTATTTTTTTTGGTTGGTTGTAATCTTTTTAATAGTTGCTTGTCAGGCTCCTCGAAAGTAATGTACCTACGTCTGGAGCGTACTACTGGAGCTTTTTCTATCAATTTTAATTTTTATTATGATATATACGCAAGAACACGTCAAAAAGTAAATTTATTTACAGGCTCTTACATTTTTTTTTTATAATTTTTTATGGAAATGAGAAAGCGCAAGAGAACTGCAGCACCTAACTTTCAAAAACTTTTTGCGTCCGAGGTACTTCAAATTCCTGTTTTGGCCTACATTTTTACTTTTTTACTAACTTTTTCAGATTTTTGCATATACGGTTACGAGTTTCTATCAAAGTTTCAGAATTGAAAAAAGTTTTCTTTCTTAGGATACAGAAGTTGAGGTGTTATGGAAAATAGTTTTTAGATAACTAAAAGTTTTCTTATAACCACT
Source organism: Cecropterus lyciades (assembly GCA_002930495.1). Lineage (NCBI taxonomy): Eukaryota > Metazoa > Arthropoda > Insecta > Lepidoptera > Hesperiidae > Cecropterus > Cecropterus lyciades. Next base: position 93,471 of record MOOZ01000938.1, on the reverse strand, counting down.
TTTTACTCTCGTCCAGGGTATTTTTACGTTATATGTGACTTAAACACACCCTAACTTAAAGTATTCCCATGATTCGCTATATGGCCGAATACCGAACCACAGTCTCATGGATAGTAAACCAGTGCTCTAATAGCGAGTAGCAACGCATGTCTCATAATGATTAGCGTCAAGTAAACGACGACCCGCGTGGTGGAGCGGTCACCATACCAGTCTGACACGCAGCGGGTCTCGGGTTCGATCCCCGGAAAGACAGACATCTGAATGATGAGTTTAGATTTCTGTTCTGGGTCTGGGTGTTTGTGTATTTGTCTTTGTGTGTCCATGGCACCCACCACCCAGGAGAAAGTCCTAATGTGGGGCTATGAGTGTAAAAATCATTTAATTAAAAAGAAATAATAAAAAAAGTAAACCAATTTTCTATATAGGTTGGATAGATGTTCATGGGCGGCGGTGACTTACCATCAGGTGGGTTCTATGCTCGTTTGCTACTTCAATCTTATAAAAAATATTTACACGTTACAAAATACATCTCTTCGCGTGTTTCGTTCGGTTTACAAGTTCAAATCTTGGATTGAAAGTTGGCTGTTTTCCAAATGTATGAGTGGCCGAGCGTTAAGGCGAGGAAATCAAAAATCCAAATAGAAAAATTCACATTTATGTGGCTTTTCAAATAAAACGTACGTTCTGTAACAATACTGTAATAAACAATAACGTTTGCACTTCTTACTTTTTTAGTTTTTAAAGGAACGTAGTAAGTTTTCTTGTTAGCAATAGTCTAATGTGGGGAATTACTAACTAAATTAGAAAAAAATGCATGAATATCATCTATTTATCCTAAACAGTGAGCTTAATATTTACGACACACATACATTTTTGAAATTGCCATCAACACTGCTTGGATGACGAGACGATTAACTGCACATATGTTTAAGAAATTTTGTTTAGAAACAGCAGTCAGGCGTGTAGGTTCCCTCGGGTTATTTTCCTTCGCCGTTAAAAAAGAGTGATATTAATTTTTGGTATTCATGTAGGATAATACATAAACATAAACGCTTTCTACACTCATAGCGCCACAGTAGGATTTTCTCCTGTGTCGTGGGTGCCATGGACACACAAAGACGAATACACAAACACCCAGACCAGACAGAACAGAAATCTAAATTCATCATTCAGATGTCTGTCTGGCCGGGGATCGAACCCGGGACCCACTGCGTGTCAGACCGGCATGGTGACCGCTCAGCCACGTGGGTCGAAACTGTAACTTTGAAAATCAGAGGCTTGAAAAGCAATTTGAACTTCCGGCCCCTTGACCCGGACAGTGAGTCAAAGTTTAACCATTAGATTTTAAACTTAAGACTAAAACTCATATGTTGACAATCCGCGTGGTGGAGCGGTCACCATACTGGTCTGACACGCTGTCGGTTCTGAGTTTGATCCCCGGCCAGACAGATATCTGAACGATGAATTTAGATTTCTGTTCTGGATGTGGGTGTTTGTGTATTCGTCTTTGTGTGTCCATGGTACCCACGACACAGGAGAAAATATTAGTGTCGGGGCTATGAGTGTAGAAAGCGTTTTTTTTTCTTTTAAATGTACCCAGTATGAGTAATTGACTTTATTATTTTAATTAATTTGATATGAAACATTGTTAAGAAAACATAGAAACAAACAAAATAGTTTTATTGGATGATCTAAGCACCCTCTAGGTAAGAATTTCTTAATTCCACCACTAACAGGTTTAATGGGGTAAAATTATTTTATATTAATGTCTGTGAGTACGAAGTAATGAGTAACAACTAGTATTACCTTGTATACAATTATATATCAAATTTATTAGTGAAGTGAAGGTTGGACCACGTAACCCTGGCATAAAATCTTTTGAAATCAGAGACCAGTACCCAGCCAAGTAATAATTAATGGATCTCGGTAAACCTAATATACTCTTAGTATAACAAAAAGGACTAAGTATACATATTTAAGGGAGACACACTAATCCTAGTACTCACTTGGTTTTCAGGGGTAGCAACGTATCTGAGGCGGACCTCATGTAAGACTCTGATTTTGTCTGGAGTTCATTAGAAACATCCTTGTTTATATGTTGAAGGTTGTAGAACTCTTAGTGGTTCGAGTCTGGAAGCACCACCGCCACACCTTTTTCTGCCTAATTAGAGCAGTATTATGTACTGCTGTTTTCTGGTCTGAGGGTGTGGTAAGGGAGACATACTTTTCTGAGGCATTCCATCTTAGTCCTCAGAGGTGAAATAAAATATCTTTATTTTGCATAGGCCTACGTCGGTATTTACAAATTGTTAAATACAATATTTTTTCTTACACTACCACCAGATGGGAACACGACTCCAACTGAGAAGATCCGGCAAGAAATTCAGAGCGTTTATTTTTTTTTCCTTGTATTACTTTGTATATATATTTTAACCATCTTGTTTATTACATGGGCAATAATAGCTAGCTCCGGTATCTTGCCTTACATTTGACTAAACTAGACGCTTGTTTGGCAAGATACGCTACACTTTGACATTTAATTAAATATTGAAATATATATAATTGCTCAGTCCCAGGCTGTTTTTTCTTCAACGCGAGAAAACGGTGGCAACTCATCTGTGGCTAAGCTTAGATGAGACTGATCTTACCTAGGATTGATTACAGATGTCCATGGGCGGCAGTGGCCACTTACCATCAGGTGGACAGCATGCTCGGTTGCTACTTCCATACTATATATAAAATAATATCCATGGGCGGCAATGGCCACTTACAATCACGTGGTCTGCATGCTTTTTTGCTATTTCTATAAAATAAACAATATTATAAAAAATATAGTTAAGGCTTTTGTGTTTTTGTGGCCGACAGCAATTCTAACAGTAGATTACTTCATTTTCATTGCTTAGATTAGTATAGTTATGATGAAAATAGGTTTTACAAACCGGTTAAGAAAGAGCTAAAAATGAAGATAAAGATAAGACATCTTTAGCTCAAATCTGTAGGTCTCTCGCACCGGTTGACAAACCAGTGTAACATTTTCATTACCACTACCCATTACATCATTACTGCTACGTCTTACTCTACTACATCTTACCACTACTCTATAGCATATAGCACATAGCTCTACATCGCCTCGTAGCTTAGCATCGACCTTGCATACTGTTTCCCTACCTCGCACATTCCAAATTTAAAAGCACCTTAAATTATCCAAACAAACACAGTTTAATAAAGACATTAAAGACACAAAAAGCTTTTAATAAATTAATAATTTAAGCATTTCTGAAACAACGGATTGAGTATTAACAACGTTTGAAAGTCCCGCAAACTTCATAACCTTTCATAATAGGTAAATATAAAATATTACTCAAAAAAGCAAACTTTGAAACACCTAGAGGGGACAAAAATTAAACGTTAAAAATATTTCACGGAAAAGAAAAATATCCGCGGCTTTGCAATTGTTTACATAAAACAGGAGTGGAAAATATTACGGGGAACTTCAGTTACCTCAATGTTTAAGGAAAAATAAGAGTATTATATCGGTCTTTACCTTTAAATGGTAGGTACTTTATTTATCGAGTTGTTTTTGGTATGATTGAAAAGAGATCGGAACGGAACTGAAGGGTGGTATTCTATTTTTCCAATACGCTTGTCTCAATATTATGTAACCATTAAAATGAATAGACATTGGCAATAATAAAAGGTCAATTTTATTATGAAACAGACATGACCGAAGGTAAAAGGTCAGATGAGAAAGATGACAAAACTTTTCGTAGTTTGATTACTACCACATCTCTAAAAATAAAAGTATCACGTGTTTGATATTAGCCTTCACGAATCTTCTGTGACGAACTTCAAATAATACCAACTCGTTCTTGTCTTGTACATTTTTCTTAGCACTTTGTTCTGCGACATCCATGTCCAGCAGTGGGCATGATGACCATAGTATTATTTTGTATATATATTATTAGTCAGAACTAATTGTCGAATGAATTTGCCAACAACGCGAATATTATAGAATAAATATCCTTAGGACAAAGTTTTCCTAAAATTAGTTCTTAAAGCTTAGATTATTGTTTTTATATAATAGTAGTTACTGAAATAGTCACATTCGTAGCATTAGTCCTAAAGGAATATTAAGGGCTATGCGTGCCGCAGTGCGCAATGCAAATTCAGTACAGCCGAATCGCGAGTGCCGCGGTGGTGGTTTGGCGCAATCACTCAAAATAAGTGAAAGAAGTCTCAACTTGAATTCTTTCACTTATTTTGTGGTGGTAGAACTCTATGTGGTTGGACTTCAGCAGCATTACTGCTACACTTTTTCTGTCTAGTAATGGTAGTGATAAGCGTTGCTGTGTTCTGTTTGAAGAGGCATAAGGCGGACATACATTCATACACACAAACATACATACATATATCCGAGGCATTTCAACTAACTCCCCAGCAAAGCGCATGATATATTATCCAGACGAACGGCTCTGCTAAAGAGGGTTTATTTATTATTTATGTATGTATTCACGTCCCAGGACAAAAGTGATGATATTGAAAACACACACAGTACCTTAGGGGTTATCTACGTATAACGTAGATAAACCCTGAGGAGCTAACTCTTGTTAAAAATTTCTTGTTTCTATCGTGTTCAGTCAATACTGAAAACTTGGAACTGTAAGTATATTGTATCTAGCATTGGCTAGATCTTTATTACAAAAGTAAAACTAATACATACCTTATTTTAGAGAGTTGTTTACATCTCTATTTTAGCGACCATTTCTATAACATCATATTTCCATTATTTACATCAAAAAGAATCGCGTAGCGTCTTTTACTTTTTATATATAAGCTGTTTAAGTACATATATACTTCGGACTTTGTATAAAATCGTTACAGTTTCCAACTTGAACCAAAAATAAAGGAAGCGGGTCGCGGCGCTGACAACGATTTCAAAAAATATCTGAAATTAATTTCCTTTCAAACGTTTTAACGGAAGACGGCGGTGAACTAATTTATTTACTTCGCGAAAGTTCATTATCGGTTTTTGAAATATCGCATTGTTACTGACAGGGTAATATAATGATTTTTTGATGACGTAATTGTTATTATATAGATTTTCATACGTTATGAACGCTTATTACTAAGCCTCCAACTTATAAACCGTAATGTGTACACATTTTTACTCATTTTGTAGTGTCTCAATCTATACACTACAATAGATACTGAGTAACAAATAAAAAAAAAAAAACAAAAAAGTTAATAAAAGGGGGTCTATGCAACCGTTATTTTTGCGGTTCATCTGTTAAACCGTAATAGGCAGACATTTGTAACAATTATTGTATTTTATAACAAAAAAAATATATTATCAGATTGAAGTAGCAAACGAGCATGCAGTCCACCTGATGGTAAGTGGTCACTTTCGCCCATGAACATCTGTAAGCAACTTCATATAGAACAGAGGTTCTTTCTGAAGTCGATCACAGATGTGTTGCCACTTTTGAGGACTGAGACGATCGCCTCAAAACCGTGAACCAACCACAGCCTTCCAATGAAACGCAAGAACTCGTTCACGCTAGTAATAGGTGTGGCTGTGGTACCACCCCGGTCGAACTATACCTTATACCACCTGGAATTTGTATTATTTATTACGTTAAAATTATCATGAGTTAGGACCTATTGTACCAATTTATATGGGATTACGTGATACTTTCTACACTCATAACACGCTTTCTACACTCATAACCCCACACTAGGATTTTCTCCTGTGTCGTGGGTGCCATGGACACACAAAGAGGAACACACAAACAC
>MOOZ01000937.1:6939-18029 GCA_002930495.1 Cecropterus lyciades | reverse complement strand
CCTTAGAACTGTGGATTTATATGCAAGGTTTTGCGCAGGAACAAATACTAAATAATAAATGGTCACTCATGGGCGACTTGAGTATCTTAAACAGAACAGGTGTTCTTCCTGAAGCCCTATTCTGAACACTGAATCGCGATAATCGCCATAACATGGAAATAGGTATGACGGTGATACCTCTCCACCTTTCCCGATCTAACCATATTTGTGTTCTTGTTCATACGCAGAGGACTGAAAAACAGGGAGAAAAACGATTAGTAGAACTCTTTGTTCTTCGACACCGGAAGTACCACCGCCACACCAGGTCAGAATACACTATTGTAGTCTGAAGGGCGTAGTGAGAAAATATACTCATCCGAGGTGTTCCAACTTAGTCTTCAGCAGTAGCAATGCATCTATGGCTAAGCTCAAAGACCTAATCTTATCTGAGGTTGATGACCAAGGGCCACCGCCCGTCACTTACCATCGGAAGGACTGCATGTTGGTTTGCTATTTCCATATTATAAAGAAATATATAAAATGAACAAAACGAAAGAAATAAATAATGTTCTATTTGATACTAAGTGACGAATAATTTATAGTACCTGAATTAGAACTTGCAAACAAAATGTTCCATTACCTTACACGTAGTCTGTGATGCTTTCACGCTTAGTTAGAAGTTTCTATTACGTTACGAACTTAGGCTAATACAAACGAGCGGACACGTCGGTCAATAGTGAAATAAACCATTACTAAATCAATTGTCTACCCCTTGTTTCTTTTACGAACCCTTTTTTATTTTACGTATATGTCGTAATGTATGTCAATGTAAGTCATTTTGCTAAATTAACAAATAACCTAAAAAGTAACTAGTGTAATAACTCTTGCGTAAGAGAATTTATGAGAGTTATGGAGAGTTATCCGACACTGAACCTTATTGTTCCATATACTTAATAAAGATGAAAGGTCCATTGTACATCCTGTACATTGCACATATTTTCAATAAAGATAGTTAAGAAGACTGAGAATAAGATATAACATCTTTTTTTTATTTTCTCTTTTTTTTAATCTCTTGATTTTTTATTTACCGCAGTTCTGCTCCTTAATATCCTATCAAAGTTTTGTCTATGCAATAATTATTAGTGGAATCTTTGCTGATGAATGCATTATTTTACTGAACTCTGTTGTCTGTACCATAATTATTGTACGTTTCCTAAATATAAATAAATCTATAAATTCTAGAGCTTCACCTATCTGTTTGTCGGTATGTTTGACGTCAAATCAAAATCAAAACTGGTTTTAATTGAAAGGATTGATACTATTTATATATTTACAATGCGCATGTTAAGATGACGTTTACTTTTTTCTTTTTTTTTATAGTATGAAAGTAGCAAACGAGCATACAGCCCACCTGATGGTAAGTGGCTACTGCCGCCCATGGACATCTGTAGTCAACCCTAGGTTAGATCAAAGTCTCACCTAAGATTGGCCACAGATGCGTTGCTATCCCTGAGGACTAAGTTGGAATGCCTTGGAAAAGTATGTCTCCCTTACCACACCCTTCAAACCAGAACACAGCAGCGCATAACACTGCTGTTATTAGGCAGAAATAGGTGTGGCAGTGGTGCTTGCGGAGTCGAACCACAAAGAGTTCTACCTACTTCAAACTTACTTTGATAATGAGTATCCCATGTGTTAATCCAGGTCATAAACTATCTGTGCGCCAAATTTCAGCGAAATTCGACCTGTTGGTTTTGCGTGAAAGAGTAACAAACACACATACATCCTTACAAACTTTTATTTATATTATTAGTAAAGCTTCAGTCAAATCCATCTACTTTATCAAATGTTATTTTAGATTTAAAAATTTAAACTTATGTTATTTTATTTTTAATGTAGCTGGAATTGCGGGATATAACTAGTCTTAAAGAAGCCGCTGAACAAAAAAATAAACGCTTTAAACGCTTTCTACATAAACGCGTTTTACACTCATAGCCCCGCAGTAGGATTTTCTCCTGTGTCGTGGGTGCCATGGACACATAAAGACATATACACAAACACCCAGACCCAGAACAGAAATGTAAACTCATTATTCAGATGTCTGTCTAGCCGGGGATCGAACCCGGGTGGACACGCAGTGGGTCAAACCGGTATGGTGACCTCTCCACCACGCGGATCATCAAATTAGAACACCTTACCGGTATGGTGACCGCTCCACCACGCGGATCATCAAATTAGAACACCTTACCAGTATGGTGACCGCTCCACCACACGGATCGTCAAATTAGAACACCATAGTCGTAAATTGAAACACCGTAAGGGTATACGCAGCCAATCTCTGATAAAATCTTGATCCTATTTAACATTGATTACAAATATTTCTTGTTGGTAGTTACTGCTTATAGTTAGGTGGAGAGAATGCTCGTTCGCAATTATATTTACAGAGCCACTGTCCAAATTGGTTTTTTGGACAAAGATCCTCCAACCTACCTATTTCAATAAAAAATACGGTATATTATATCCTACAAACATCCGATCGATATTTCTTTGTTTAACAATTCCTACCATACATGCGTCTGTGGTTACAAAGAACGACACGTATTGGGAGGCTCAGTTATTTTATTTTTTTGTGGTACATCCTATATAAATCGGATTTGTTGCGTAAACAGGATTCACTCAACGTACGGCCGTCAAAGCATTGCGGGCTAAATCTATTACTACCGTTTCATACGTGGATACAATTAATCCAACAAGCCCACGAAGCCACGAAGTAACTAAAAATTTTAAAACAGTACATTTATAATTTAGTGTTAGATGTACTAAAATAATATTTCTTTTTATATAAGACTACATTATCTCTGCGGTCAACCACGGTAATAATCTCATGTTTGCCCAGATCATATACTGTCTGTGCGCCAAATTTCAGCGAAATCCAACCAGTAGTTTTTGCATAAAAGAGATATATAGATACATCCTCACAAAGTTTCGCATTTATATAATAATTATTAAGATTTAGGATGCAAACGCATTCGTTTGCATCCTAAATCTTAATAATTATTAATCATTTGATCAAGCAGTTCATCTTGATCACTTACGAGTTTACAGATGTCCATAGTGGTCGTTGCCACCTATGGACGTCTGTAAGCAACTTCATATAAAACAGATAGATACACTATCTGATGTAAGTCAGTCAGTCGTTATGAAAGTAAGGAGCAATCAACTCTTCTATAACATAAAAACCTCTTCTATATATAAATGTCTATTTGAATCACGTAATCTTCAAAAAAACCATTTCAGTGAAATTTTCACTAGGTTGTAAAATCAGTGTAGTTCGACCGGGTACTTACAGTCGCCACATATACATCTGAAGCAGTTCTTGCGTTTCGCTGGAAGGTGAAGAAGCTGGTTGCCGATTCACTTATATGTATATACGAGACGACCATCTTAGTCCTTGGGAGTAGCAACTCAACTGTGATCGACTTTGGATAGAATCACTATTATAATTATATAAGGTTGCTTTCAGATGTCCATGGGTGGCAGTGAACACTTGCCATCAGGTAAACTGCATGATCGTTTGCTACTTCAGTCTGAAAAAAATGTAAGTTAATATTAAAATGAACCGCTAGATAGAAACATACGTCCTTCGCTTTTCCGACAAAAATGTCAGCGCAGTACGTAGAATATCTCGTTTAGTACTTTTTCATACATAACGTGGAATCAACTCGTTTAGAATTCAAGCAGTAACGACGTCAGTAAACGGGAACGCTCCAAAAATGTCTCGTTAAAAGCACTTGCTTTTGTCTAAAATTGGCCCGATTTGCATAAGTATGGGCGTGATCAACCGCACTGGCCCAAAAAGACTTTGACACAAAAGAATTTTATCGCTGTAAATAAAAGACGGGCGGAATGTAGGTGGCGATGTGGAATTTACTTAAAATGTTACGTTATATTCTTGTCGACTTTTTTTTAGTATAAGTAACAAACAAACGCAATTTCATGTGAGGCGACCATCTTAGTCCTCGGGAGTAGTAACGTTTGCGATGTAGATGGTTATAGATGTCCGCGGATGGCAGTGACCACATGCCATCAAATTGATTTCATGCACCTTTGTAACTTCAATCTTCTGAAGAAAAACATGCAGTTACCTGACGGTAAGCAACAACTACCGCGCATGGACATCTTTAAATCAATCCTGGCTAAGATGTGACAACAGATGCGCTGTTCCACATGCCACATCCTTCAAACCAGAGCAGCGCTTAACACTGCTGTTAAAAGGCAGAGACAGATGCAGCAGTGTCTTCGTCAAACCACAAAGAGTTCTACGAAGATTGCCAAATCCAACCCTAAAAACTAATTTTTATTAAAACTAAGACAATATTTAAATTGAAATAAAAAAAAATAAACATTTTATTCTTGTCTGAACTCAATTCGAAAAACATCCTGTAATATTGTACCATTCGATATCAATTATAAAATTCAAATTTGAATTACAATCCACGGAATCAAGTTATACATTATAACATTCGTAAGAGGCAAGGAAAAGTAATAAAAGGCTTTGGTATGACAATTCCTCCATTTCGCCGCTTAACTTGTTCCTGCTTGTTATAAGTTGCCTGAGAGTCCTTTATATAAACGACTTTAACTTGACATCGAGCTTACTAAAGTCACACATTAAGACTCGTCGGAAAGAAACGAGGAAATCTGTGTGCACAGAGCAAAATTTTGTTCACCAGTAGCACAATTCCAGTAATGACGAACGGTCCATGTAATTGTCAAATATCCGAATTATATAAATAGTAATAAACAAACTGATATCATGATGATCTTTATAGATATTGATTCACAAGTCATTTTATTAACGTTTTGTTTTTTTGTTTCTCTGTAGGCAAAGTTATTTTCTACATAGGGTTGAAGTTACATCATTTGATAGATTAAAACAACACAAAATCTTCCCCATTATACTTAGTACATATAATTTTGCTTGCGATCTTACATATAACAAGAAATACAAGAGTAAAAGCAAAAATCTCATATTCTTGCTCAGTTTCATAATCATTGCGTTGCTTCGAAATCATATCATATTATTTTAATATTTGAAAAGGCGATTTTGTGTGCATATACGTAAGTTTGTAGCTCTATCACGTAAAAACTTCCGATCCGATTTGGCTGAAATTTATCATACATATAGTTTATGTCCTGTATTTTTTTTGTTACGAAGTTCCTTAACGCGGCTCACGGGGTGTGCGAATTAGTAGAAATCGTCACGTAACGAAATGGTGAAAAATCAAATGATGGTGAAATTTACCTTGATATACTAATAATATCGTAGCAATGTTACATCGCTAAAAACACGGATAAAACGGCGATTTTAAAAATGAAACTTAACTAGATGGATTTATCTGCCCGAATCTATCTTCAACAAAATTTCATAAAAATCGAGCGATAAGAATCACGTATGTTGTATGGGAGCCCCCTCCAAAATATTTATTTTATTCTTTTTTTAGTGTTTATTTTTATAGCGACAACAAAAATACATCATCTGTGAAGATGTCAACTGTCTAGCTATCACGGTTCATAAGATACAGCCTGGTGATAGAGAGACGAGACGAGAGACAGACGGACGAACAGCGAAGTCTTAGTAATAGGGATCCGTTTTTATCCCTTGGGTACGGAACCCTAAAAACGTCAAATGCTTACCTGGTTACTCTTAGTTTACAATGCTAACAAATATAAAAGTTCTATCGAAGACCTAAAAATATTTTAAGTCGGCTATCTACTTAATTTTGTAGTTTTATGTTTTGTTAATACGTTGGGAGTTTGACGACACTGAGTTCACCGAGTGAAAAAAGCGAACTAATTATTAATTTCTATATGACAAAGTGGCCAAAAAGAAAGGACAGAAAGTGTGATACGTGTGTGCCGAAGAGTGTAAAGTCCATAGCTCGAGAAAAGAAGATTAGGACGAATCGTTAACATTTCATCGGTGATTTTAGACATATATTTTTCAATATTGGAATTTATCAGACTGAAATGATCGCCTCAAATACAAGTAAGCCGACAACCACACCCTTCAACTGAAGCACAAGTACCGCTTCACACTAGAAATAGGTATGGCGGTGGTACCTCCCCGGTCAAATTACACTGGTTCTACCACCTGGCAACCACATAAGATACTCTTTACTGTGGTATATGACCGAAACAGGCGGAGCCGCGGATAGAATAAAGTCTTATATAATTCTAACTTCCTTCTTATGAAAATAACTTATCTATGTACCATACCATTAACAAGTTGGTAAAAAGAAATACTCGTAGAGATAAATTCTTGTCCAAAGAACGCAATCTCCCTGATCACAATTGCCTATTTGCCAGCGGATGGCGCCACTAACCCAGTTTTGAGACGAGCATTGAATTAAGCCTCTTCCGGCGCTATAAACTTGGTTATACTGAACAAGTTATCATTGCAGTAAAATAAACTTTATATTTACAGTTTAAACTACCTACATGAATGAATTTAACACGTTGTTAAAATAAGTATATTAGAAACATAGTAAACCTTAGATTTGTTTTTGAAAAATCAAGGTATTAAAATTAGCTTCAAAATAAGGCAGTTAAAAACTTTATTTATACGTAAATAAATTTAATATCTGTGTAATGTTAGTATTTGCACAGTGTAATCGCAAAAAGGGCTGAACCGATTTTGAGAGGACTTCACGCGACGTTTACGCGACGCTTGTGCGCTACCTTAAAAACACAATGTCTTTAAAAAAAGGCTGTTGTTGTTATATTGTTAAAAAAGTACAGCTTCAAAAATAATTGTTTATTCGTATCTACGAGGATTAACTTGAATAATAAAACATAAAACCCTTGAATATTAAAAATCTCGTCCCAGAGCATTTCGCTGAATGAGAATCAAAATACATCCGCCTTGGGTATGTTTATCGTAAAATGTTTATATCTTATTCTTTTATATGTACCAAAGACTTATCCAAATATAAAATATTCTGTGGAATACACAAAATTTGACAACGAAAACGTTGAGACGAAATGTATATTGTCTGTATCTACTTTTGTCCCTTAAGATTTTTATTATGTGTACACATCGGTATTTTTCTTATTCTGTTGGGTCTCCGAGGAACTGTCCCGAAATCGGTTTCGAAAATGTATGTTTATATAATAACTGCCACCTTTAATACTAAATAAGGCAATTGAACCAATTTTATTTGTTATATACTTATTATAAGTGTTTAACACAAATTTTATTGTATAAAACAGTAAGTCGGTTAATTTTATGGTGAGTAGTCGCTATCGCCGACCCATATTTACCGCATGAGTAGAATGAGGCATGATTTGCCAATATTTTACAGTGGTTCAAACGCTGAAAATATGTTTTAAATTTGCAGTATTTTATTTATTTAAACTAATTGGACTTTCTTCCTCTTTGTAATATTAAGCGTCCAAATTGGCTCACTAGTTTAGGAGCTACGTTTTCACAGACAGGAAGACATAGCGGTCAAACATATAGCACCCCTCTTTTTGCGTCGCGTGTTAAAAATAGAATTGAAAATAAAAATATTTTTATTTAACAAAAAACCAAGTTGCAAAGTTCGTAAACAACTACATCAATTATTATAAAACTTTGCCACAACAGTTCGCTCACCACCGAACACCAAGGAAGTATATTCAAGTTAATAATAATATTAACTTCACCTATAGCCTACTACATATATATTTTCCAATAAGGTATTAATACCGCTAATTTCGGGTTTTTTCTTTTATCTATTTTATAACAAGCCTATCCTTGTCGCTCCACCCGCTTTATTCACGTTTATCGCAGTAATGAGAATCAAATGATTCTCATTACTTTTTTGCGAAATTTTTGCGAAATCTAACTAGTAGTTTTTGTAATAAACACACATACATCTACACAAACTTTCGTCTTTATAATATTAATATGATGACAACTAAGATGGTGGTTGAATATTTTGCGTGATAACTTGAGTAACGCTTAATTAATACAAATTCAAATATTAAATAATCTATATATTAATACGTGAAGCAAAAACTTTGGACGGAGGAGTATGAAATTTGGCACACTTATAGTTTATATATAGGAGAAGTGCAGAACGCTAATATTTTTCAATAATAATGATTATAAAGTACATTAAATTAATAAATAAAACATTACACACACCACTATGCATTTGACACGCACAAACACACGTATTTGTTACACGCTGACTTTGTTGCTGACATTTCCATATGTCAGATGTGTATGTCAAATAACGCGTTATTACTTTTAAATGCAGCTAATCAATTAAATCTCATTTCCCTATAATGATATTTTAGGAAAATAATTTTAAATTAAATGTACAGAGGAAAATGCGTATAAAAACTTTGTAGTAGAGAAAAAATAAATATTTGCGTTTAATTACGGTCGAATTTCGACCGCTGTGAAGGGCAACTAGTTCTAATAAATTGATAAGGTAGGTAAGTAGTAGACATACTTTTACGAGATATTCCAACTCAATCCTCAGGGGCATCGATGCAACTGCTACCCTCAGATAAGACTCTGATCTTCTCTGATTACAAATGACCATAGGTGGCAGTGACCACCTACTATGAGATAATATATCATATCAGATTAGCGTGAAGCAGTACTTGCGTTTCGGTGGAAGGGCGTGGTTGCTGGCTTACTTGTTTATCGTAAAGTATTATCATAGTGTATTTGAGGCAATTATCTTAGTCCTCGGGAGAAGCAACGCATCTGTGATCGACTTCAAATAGACCACCTGTTCTCTACGAAGTTGCTTACAGATGTCCATGGGCGACAGTAACCACTTACGATCAGGTGGACTGCATGCTCGTTTGCTACTTCAGTCTGTTAAAAAAATCAGATGGTATGCTCGTTTGCTACCCCAATATTATAAAAAAAATTGCTAAAGATATCCGAAAATATCCCACCCGTCGTTTGAATAAGTGAGTAAATGTTCAAAAAGTCCATCCAAAAGGAATTTTCACTAAACGGGCTGTGCTTGGAGATAGCCTACTTACACATACATACAAGATGGCGAATAAAATCGAATGGCACGTACCGTTTAATACGAAAATGGCGTATCCACTTACACGCGATTTAATGGCTTTACAATACCGATTAGTGTGAAGCCTACACATTCAATATTGACAAATATTTTCCGTTGTTTACTTTTTTTTTTTTTTTACAGTACATTCTTTGCTTACAGTTTTTTTTATGAAAATTTTTGAATAAGTAAATGCAAATAGAATGTAGTTCAGATTGTAGTGTTATGTAAAAAATAAATGAGTATAGAATATTTCTTTATATACATGTGGACAAACCGAAGATAGTTGCACAAAAATGTTTAAAGATGGATAAATACTTTCCTAAGTAGATTCAGCTTCTTGTTATTTTTTGATGGCTGAAGATATTAGCCAATGGAAGCGGCCACTAACTTCAAAGAGATTGCAGACACTTTTTCTTTTTTTGTTAAAAAAATAAACAATCCAGAGCTTGCAATACAAAGATAACGTTAATTTTTTATTCGATTGAAGTAGCAAAAGTTGCACGCACGTCCACCTGTAAGAAACTTTATATAAAATCAAGGGTTTTATCTGAAGTCGATCACAGATGCGTTGCTGCTCCCGAGGGCTGAGATGGTCGCCTCATATATAGCTGAGCCGGCAACCACACCCTTCCAACGAAACCGAAGAACTGCTTCACGCTAGAAATAGGGAGTTGGGGTGGTACCTCCCCGGTCGAACTACGTTAGTTCTACCACCTGGCAAATATATAAGACTAGCTGAGCTCGCAGTTTCACCCGCGTTAAAAATAAATGTAACGTGACATACATTAACATTATGCATGCAGCGGAAGCTCTCATTAAAAAAAAAACTCCGATTTTGAAACATTCTACATTACTGCTCCGCTCCTATTGGTCTTAGCGTGATGATATATAGCCTATAGCCTTCCTCGATATCGGGCTATCTGACACCGAAAGAATTTTTCAAATCGGACGAATAGTTCCTGAGATTAGCGCGTTTAAACAAAAAAACAAACTCTTCAGTTTTATAATATTAGTATAGATTTATATAGGAGTCGTGATGTGAGCCCTAAAAAAGAAAGAAAGACGTAGCGTAGGTAGGTTGTCTCCGCCACCGCAGCTTCGCTGTGTCCATTGTCCATACAACTTGCTCGAAATAATAGCGGGAAATGTTTTGACAAAAAATATAAACCTTATTTACTTATTTTATTTAAATAATTTTAATATATGTTGGTTTCCTTCATACACAGTACATAGTACATAGTTCCGAAGTCAGCGCTCAACATATTTTGTTAGATTACGACGAATCTATGTACTACAAGTATATGGGCACCGACTCATATTTAATGCAAATTTAAGACTTATACGTTTTTTCATGGATGCCTTTGTCAAAACTGAACTTTTTATAAAATTTTAAATAAAAATAAAAAATGTCAAAATCGGTTCATCCTATCCACAATTTTCGTATAAATCATATGAAGGTGGTAGAACTGTTTGTGGTTCGACTCCGGGAGCACCACCGCCACACCTATTCCTGCCTAATAACAGCAGTGTTATACGATACTGTGTTCTGGCCTGAAGGGTGTAGTAAGGGAGACATACTTTTTCGAAGCATTCCATCTTAGTCCTCAGGGGTAGCAACGCATCTGTGGTTAACCTTAGGTGAAACTTTGATCTTACCTACGATTGATTACAGATGTCCATGGGCGGCAGTAGCCACTTATCATCAGGTGGGCTGCATGCTCGTTTGCTACTTCCATACTATAAAAAAATAAAAATTCAGTCGAATTCAGAACCTCCTCCTTTTATGAAGTCGGTTTATAAATTAAAACCGAATATCATAAGTACCAGTTTCATATCAATAATTGTAAATGTACGTATATATCATCTTATAAAGTGTACAGATACGTATCAACGTTAATCAAGATATACACTTAACCCAAACCTCAATATAAAACGCACCAATATTGTTATTCGGCAAGAACGTAGTTCTGTTACGATTTCAGCGAGAGTGTGTAACCGTTATATCGTACGCGGCAAAGCTGTACTGTAATA
>MOOZ01000936.1:80085-91604 GCA_002930495.1 Cecropterus lyciades | reverse complement strand
AGCGAGCTGCGGTGTTAGTTCGACTTAGTGCGGGGTACTGTTCGTAGATGGCGTTATTATCTTTTATGCATATTACTTGTACGAACACAATGTAACACGTCTGCCAGGCGTCCCGTGACGTCATTTTTTTGTCATAATTAAATTCATCCTAAATATCCATTACAAATGTACTAGGGTGTCATAACTGTGGAGGAGGTGAACTATTCTTTCAAAGAGGTTCTGCGTCTCTCTCGCTCTAAACGTGTTTAGTAAAGTGTGTGCGGTTTTTATATAGATTAAGGTTTTTTTTTTATTAAAGAATAACATCTTTATTTCTATTTCTGCCTCGTTCTATTAAAAGATAACATATTTATATCTATTTCTGCACTGTTCTGGTCTAAAACCTGTGGAACGAGATATACTTATCCGTGACATTCCAACTTAGTCCGCTTCGGTAGCAACGCATCTGTTGCTAACCAGGCGAGACTGGTCTTATCTGGGATTGATTACAGATGTCCATGGATGGCAGTGGCCACTTACCATCAGTAGGAGTGCATGGTCATTTGTTAGTTCCATATAGTTCCAGTATAAAAACTACCTTTTACATTGTGATATATTTGTTACATTGTATGATTTATTTTTAATTCTCTTTACAGAATCATCTGGAGACTGTGATACCTTCTCAAGGGCGCGCCGTTCGCTTTGTGAACGGCGCATACAGGGGACAGACTGGAATTCTTAAAGATATCGACACTGATAAATATTGCTGCGATGTTGAGGTGAGATGATTTTTTTAACCCCACACTAGGATTTTCTCCTGTGTCGTGAATACCATGGACACACGGAGACTAATACACAAACACCTAGACATAGGACCGAAATCTAAACACATCATTCAGATGTCTGTCTGGCCGAGGATCGAACCCGGGACCCACTGCGTGGCAGACCGGTATGTGTGTATAAAACTAGCTGAGCCCCGCTGTTATACTCGCGTTTAAATAATGTAACTTGACATAGTTACATATACGTGCCCGTAGAGCGCGCGCGGTTTCTTAGGTTTTAATTTTTTCTGCGGAACCCTAATTACATTTTCTAAAGTAGAAGTAGCCTAAGTTACTGTTTTATAGCCTATTTTATTCTGCTTTAAAGAAAGTCCCGTCAAAATCGGTCCAGTGGTTTCAGAGATTACCCAGAACAAACAGACAGACAGACAAAAATTTAAGTAATTGATGTTTTGTTATCAGAATCGTATATACTTCCATATGCCTTTGGTAAAAAGCTGTTATTTTGATATTACAAACAGACACTTAAGTTTTATTTATATGTATAGATGAAGACATTTCATACATATATTTATGAAATGTTTATTTTGTGTAGGTTTACGGGGGCACTTACAAAATTGTGATTTACAAAATTTTCACACTACTACCGAATCAGAACACGATAACTGAGAAAATCTAGCAAGAAACTCGGCGGAACTTACTTTTTCTTTCTTGTACCGTGATTACATACGGTGTTACGACTAGTGATGTGCCGGAGATCCGTATCCGCGGATCTAATATTTTAACGAACCGGCACATCTCTAATTACGACTCATAGCTTCGCCATAAATGTGTTTCGCTTGTGATCTTGAATATTACGCAACGTGCGAAAATAAAAGAAAAAATTGCACATTCCTTCTATATTTTTTGTGATCCATTAGTGGTCTAGTACCAGTCGGGATTCGGATCCATTAGAATAGGCGAGAAAAGAAATATTGACCAAACGGGACCTTTTTTTCGTTTTTGATGTGACACATCTATGAGTGCAAGTAAACCTGATTGTTCGCGTGGCGATCACCATATTTATTTCTGAACCGTCTGTTATACATTGTCGGAACTATTAAGTATCGATTAACGGGCTGCGATGTTAGTTCGACTTATTTCGGGGTACTGTTCATAGATGGCGTTATTGTCATTATGCTATATAGTTCCTTTCACAATCTTGTCTTTCATGCATACTACGTACAAACACGATGTTTCACATCTACCAGGCGTAACGTGACGGCAATTTTTTTTGCAACAAATTTCGAAGTCTTATTATTACTGACCCTCCCCTTTTAGCATATATTCAGAATTAGGATGAGAATTTTTTTTTGCTTAAATAATAAATATTTATCTATAGCGATTTCTTTTTTTTTCAGATATCAGAAGGACTTTTAAGAGGACGATTAGTAAGAGAAGTACAATATGAAGATATAAGTAAAATGGCCAGTTGATAGTTATTTTTACGATTTAGAGTAAAAAAAATATATGAAAAAAATATTTGAAAAACCGTGCGTTATGAAAGTTTCAGAAAATAACATTTATCAGGAATAACGACTTTTATAGGCAATGAGTTAATGTTGGCTAAAGTGAAGTGATTAATTTTAATACGTATAAATAAATTATTTTTTTATTTGATTATATTTGATTTTCCTCGTAGCAAATAAGTTGATAAAATTGTACTCATTTATGAACTTGGTCTTTCTTACAATACGTTACGTAACATTGTATTTTTTAATAAAAAAATTGGGAATTTAAACTCCCAAATTGACAAATAAATGCGTTACGTAATACTTGAACGCACCCTAAGGACTGATGGATTGATGGATGTAATTGTGTTTAAAGTACAGCCTAAAGCGGGTTGCAGACCGAAAGCTCTCCTCCGAATCTAAACTTCGATACAATCGATCTTAGATGAGCTAAGCTAAAATAAACTAAAAATATGTCCCGTGCCCACCAAGAACTAAGCGAAAGCTCGGTCAGTATTGCGAAGTTTACAATATTAAGTGATAGTCCTTCGACTGTGTATAGCATTGAAAATTGTTTAACAATTTCAATAAATTGCTTCTTTTTTTAATGGATAGTAGCAAACGAGCATGCAGCCCACCTGATGGTAAGTGGCTACTGCCGCCCATGGACATCTGTAATCAATACTAGGTAAGATCAAATCTCACACATGGTTAGCCACAGATGCGTTGCTACCCCTGAGGACAAAGATGGCATGCCTCTGAAAAGTATGTCTCCCTTACCACACCCTTCAGACTAGAACACAGCAGCGCATAACACTGCTGTTATTAGGCAGAAATAGGTGTGGCGGTGGAGCTTCCGGAGTCGAACCACAAAGAGTTCTACCACCTTCAGCTTCATAATTATTGTTACAAATATATACATTGTTACGAAACAACCGGAACGACACAAGACAACACTGGACACTGGACAACACTGGCAACGAATGAGCTAAGGGAATGCGAATAAAGAGGGAAGGGCTGAGCTTCGTATATTTTTGTTAGCTCACATAGCTTAGTGTGCACACTAGGGTTGTAACGGAACTCCGCCTTCGTTATTGCGGAATTTCCGCAAAAAATCCAACATCCGCTTCCGCATTCGCCTCCGCAAAAATTTTGAGTTATGACGGAAGTTTATTATAGGTAACTCCACATCAAATCACGCAAATTTGTTGTTCGTCAATATAATTTTCCTCTTCTTAATTTTTATTGTTAATAATTACTTTACTTTCTATAAGAAATGTACTATGTGAAGTTCATCTCCGCCTCCGTAAACCTTCGCATCCGCGTCGGTGAACCTCTTAACTTCCGCCTTCGCCTCCGCTAAGATGACGTCCGTTACAACCCTAGTGCACACAATTATGAAAAACTGCGTTAGCTATACGAGCTGAACCAACTTAGCTCTTGGTCTGCAACCGCATAATAATCTGTATTTAACCAGCGTGATGGACTGATATAAGTTTATATTCTTTTCATTTTAAAGAATAACAATAGGAGTAAAGGCGCCTAGATTAGGTCGATCAGACTGCATTGGCCAGCGACTAGACCGAATAAGTGGTCCGCTGGTCGTCGCCTCCCACTCATGTTTCCGAACAGCAAGATTTTATAACAGAATACGACTCAGTCGCTCGGATACTCGGGTCATGTTTTCCCTCTGGCGGATCCAGGGGGCTGAAGCCAGCTCTCAAAATCTAAATTATACTAAAGTTATCAGTCATTGCGTAATTTAAAAAATCGAACGACTCAAACCTCTTCAAAATCTAACCGGCTTACAATATATTTAAAGACTCATTTTTCGCCATCGAATTCTTTAAAAAAGTCTATACAGTTACGTCGTTTCAAGTTACGTTGAACAATGTTTTGACACTATTCCTCAAACAAACGTCAATTGTTTCGATTTCCGACATAAGAGAATTCATTTTTCGCGAGGTCTAATGTCGAATTTCTCTTGTTAGTTTATTGTCAACGGACAATCAAGACGTAATACATACAAAGATCATTTGCATCTTTTTTAGTGCTTTTTTTATTATTTAAGTGATCTGAATATGCCACCTAAACAAGACAGTAATAGTAAGTGAAGAAGAGAGTAAGAAAGACAATAATGGAGGTGTAATTTAAGATAATAAAAACTGAAAGAATTACAATCCAATTACATCACAACTACCAATTTCATAAGTAAATAATCATTTTAAGAACTTTGGATAACAATGCATATCTTTTGTTTCAAATGCAGTTTTTATTTAAATTTTTAGTCCTTGTTGGAACTTGTTAGAACGTAACCCTTGAGTTTTATATGTAAACATATGAAAAAGTAGGTCTCGACTTACGTCGATTCGATTTACGTCTCGTAGTTCGCGAACCTAACATACCGTAAGTACGAGGACTGCCTGTATATAGAAATATATATTATGAGGCTGTATAAGGTTTAAAAGAATGAAACCCATGTCAATATTTTATATTTTTAATTAAGAACTTATATTTATTCATTCTCCTGGCTTCGGAGACGCGCGGCAGCATTCGTCACCCTGATGCTAAGTT
The DNA here is from genome assembly GCA_002930495.1 of Cecropterus lyciades. Lineage (NCBI taxonomy): Eukaryota > Metazoa > Arthropoda > Insecta > Lepidoptera > Hesperiidae > Cecropterus > Cecropterus lyciades. Next base: position 86,779 of record MOOZ01000936.1, on the reverse strand, counting down.
GCTGGGCTCGTTCCACGATGCTCTTCCTGTTCTTAGATGACACTCCGTGAGCGATCTCTGCGCAGTACTTCCTGTTCTGCATCATCAGGATCTCCAGCTCTCTGACGTTGTGGACGAGGACCTAGAACGACATTACGTATTAGATGTTGCTAGATTATCCATTGGTATAATGACTGGAAAAGGACTTTGGTTAGAATCAGTCCCACCTAAAGGTATAATTCTTATGTTGGTGACAGGTCACTGTTGTAGTTCCTAAAATATGAGACCAAACAGGTTGATTGCAGATGCATTACTACCCGTGAGGACAAGGTTGGAATTTGTCTCTAATGAAACCATTTGATTTTTTTTTTTACTGTATGGAAGTAACAAACGAGCATGCAGTCCACGTGAAGGTGGCCACTGCCGCCCATGGACATCGTAATAACCCCAGATAAGATCAGAGTTGGCCAGAGATGCGTTGCAACCCCTGAGGACTAATTTGTTACAGTTCAACACAGCTTTTATAAGGATGCTGGTGTGTTCCAGAGTCTAACCCAAAAAGATTTTACCCTCACATATTTCTATACAGGAAATACATAAATTATTGGAATTCATACAGATATTTAACTTATATTGTATCTACCAATATGACCAGATAGCGATATCAAGCTATATGGAATAGGGTGTGGTAGAACTTTATATCGCAAGGTAACAAATTGTAATTATCATATAACATGTATAACACAGAGTGCCCTTGCCGTTGTATCTATTTCTTTTATAAATAGAAATAGATAAAAAGAAATGTATTTATTTCGTATAAGCCTTTTGTTTTATTCGATTGGAAGTAACAAATTACATGTCAACCTTCAACCTAAGTCAGGGGTGGTCAACCAAATCGATAGCGGCTATGAGTCGAGTCGATCGCGATAAAGCAAAAATACATATTATTACGAAACTATAGTAATTATACCGTTTCATATAAAATTTAAGACGTATACATAAATGTAGAACCAACGGGGTTTCCTCAGTACAAAGTCGATCTTAGCTCCGATCAAGTTGCCTACCCCTGACCTAAGTAGTCACTGTTAACCATGGACATTTGTAAGGAACTTCATATAAAACAGGAGTTCTATTTTAAGCCAATTAGAGATGTGTTGCTACTCCAGAGTATTAAGATGATCGCCTCATATCGTGAGCTGACAACCACAGCTTTCCATGGAAATGCAAGAACTCGCCTCATATCGTGAGCTGACAACCACAGCTTTCCATGGAAATGCCAGAACTCGCCTCATATCGTGAGCTGACAACCACAGCTTTCCATGGAAATGCAAGAACTCGCCTCATATCGTGAGCTGACAACCACAGCTTTCCATGGAAACGCAAGAACTATTTCACGCTAAAAATAGGTGTGGTGGTACCTCCCAACTCGCACTCATTCCACCTTGAAAGGCTGAATGCAATCCATCTGTAGTCATGTTCTCACCTTACGGAAACCGTTGGGGAGCATGTGACGGGTTTTCTTATTGGACCCGTAACCAATGCTCGGCATCAAGTATTGCCCCTTGAAACGCCTGCGCACTCTGTTGTCAATACCTGAAAAATTATGAATGATTGCATGAATATCAACATATGAAACATTGGAGTACATACAAATATTGGCTTCAACTCATTATTAACGGGGAAATAAAATAGAAGTTGCGAACAAAGCCAATCACACTTTTACTCCTGCAAATTAAGCTTCGTATTCATTACGCAACATTTGTTAATAAACACTGTCTATAAACAGTATTTCACTGACACAGACATATATATGACAATATGAGTAATCTGTTGCAAGAAACCTTGAAGTGACAAGTAGACTTTTCTGAGGCTCAACAGGACGCCGAAATTTCGTTTTTTTTTTTTTTGACGGTCCAATCAATTTTAATGACATCTCAAAATCAGATGGTGACATTCTGGGTTCTGAAATGACCCATCAAATCCGCGGAGGTTCGAATCCTCCACCTTTTCTTTTTTTCTATTAATGTTCTTATAAATTATTATGTAAGCAGCAGAGAGCATCACTAACTCCTCGGGCGACATCCTATCGACAACTGGGTCCTGGGTTCAATTGCCGGCCAGACGGACATCTGAATGATGAGTTTACGTCTGTTTTTGTTCTAGGAGTGTTTATGTATTTGTGTCTGTGTGTGTCTGTGTGTGTGTGGGGCTAGTGTAGAAAGTTTATGTTGTTGTTTATGCTGTTAGAAGGTTCCACTTTAGCGCATAGGTCTTCTCTTAAAGTGAGAGAGGTGTAGATCATAGTCCACCATGCTGGCCAAGTGCTGGTTGGACACACCTTTGGGACCTATTTCTGTTTTTCATAATTGTGTACATTTACGTTTGCAAGAATTTAGGATGAAAATTTTAATTGATATAAGATCATTTCCCGCTCACTTAAATCAGCATTTTAAAAGGATTAAATTTAAGGACCTGACGTGCATGCAGTCCACCTGAATGTATGTGGTCACTGCGAGCTATACACATGTACAAACAACTTCATACAGAACAGTGGGTTTATCTGAAGTCAATGACAGATGCGTTGTTACTCCCGAGGACAAAGATGGCATCCTTATGTGAATTCAATGTTACTACTTTTATGACCAATTAGTCAAAGAAACTATTTGGAATAGGTTAGTAGTTATAGTCTAGCAAGGTAACAAATTGTGACTAACATATTTATAATGTCTAACACAGAGTGCCCTTGCTATTTTTTTTTTATGGTATGGACATAGTAAACGAACATACACCTGATGGTAAGTGTATGATTTTAGGTGGTAAGTGATGGTAAGTGGCCAATGCCGCCCATGGACATCTGTAATCAACCCCAGGTAATATCAGTGAAGTTGATCACAGATGCGAGGACTATGTTGGAACGCCTCGGGTGAGTATATCTCCCTTACCACACCCTTCAGACCAGAGAACAGCACTGCTGTTATCAGACTGTGGTCAACCTCAGGAAAACTGATCTCATCAGGGGTTTATTACGAGCGGCAGTTGCCACGTTTCATCAGAAGGACTGCATGCTCGTTCGCCATATTACAATAAAAGACACTAAGACCGCAACCTGAGCACATGAGTTCATAATGCATTCGATGTTAGTCAACGTTTTGGTCAAAGATTGTAATTAAGTCTCGTTAGTACAAATAGTTTACGTGAGGACTATTGGTATTAGCTAATTCTCTTTTTTAAAGTTATACTGATGTCCATTTCACAAAATAAAAACAATCACACAGAGGTTATAACTAATATCGATCACCTTAGAAACACATTTCCTTACCTCTAGGTTTACGCCAGTTACGCTTAAGTTTGTCATAGCGATCCGATTGATGTCTGATGAATCGTTTCGTCCTCTTTTTGACGATTTTCGGCCTGTACACAGGTCTGATAGCCATTTTGATTATTTTCCACGAAAACGCGGCAGTGAACCACGCGGTGACACGGCCGCACGAAAAGGAAAGAGGTATAGACAAACGCGGACATGTCTAGACTTTTGTCTGCTTTCTTTGACGTTTAGTAAAATTGTCTATGGTTTAAATGGTGTAAACTGCGCACTTAAATAGAAAATAATATTAAATAATTATATTAATAGATATAGTTTTTTTTAATAATTTAATTTTAATGTTATTTGGTCAATTATCTATTGAAGTATCCATAGTTTAAAGAATATTATGTATTTTTATACAAACAATATCTAATTTTATTATAGTGGCTTACGAAATTCTAAGCAAACAAGTTTTACAGGTTAAGTTAGCTTAGAAAGAAAAAATGCGTGAATTTTGTGAAATATACATAAGATATAAATAAACAAAATAAAATAATATATGAGACATAAAGAGAAGAAATCAAACAGAACCAAATTGTTTATTTATAATTATACGTATTGATGGATATCGAAATAGGTTTATACTGAACCTATGCTGCAGAAAATAAAAACTGCAGATTTTATTTATTATGTAGAATTAAAATTGAATTTGGTGTTATTTAATATATAACTATTGAAACTTATTATATATGGGTAAATTCATATCTAATTTAATAATATTTTTTTATTCATAATACTACAATCCATTTTTTAGTTTTTTTTTTATGTAGTCAACATAAATTTAATTATTAATTATGAATATTGAGTAAATCAGATTAATTGCAAAATAGATAATTAAATCATGATCAAGTTTAATCTGTACTAATCATAGACAATGACTAGTGACAGCTCGACGATGCGCTACGCGAAATAGAGAACTATCCGATTACTCTATGCCACAGACGCCAAATGTCGCCATCGATCAATGACATTTTGTGAAGTTGAATTTATTGATATCAAGCGTTAATGTAAATAATAAACAATTCCAACATAAACGTCGGCTTCCAGTCGATATGTATGCCAAGGGCAAAGGCTCAACGGTGCCTTCGGACGCTCAGGCTCGCGAGAAGTTGGCACTCTATGTGTATGAGTACTTACTACACGTTGGGGCTCAGAAAGCGGCGCAAACTTTTCTCTCGGAGATCCGATGGGAGAAGAATATAACGCTCGGCGAGCCCCCCGGGTTCCTGCACTCCTGGTGGTGTGTGTTTTGGGACCTGTACTGCGCGGCGCCGGAGAGACGAGATACTTGCGAACACTCGTCCGAAGCTAAGGCATTCCACGACTATGGATTCGTCAATTCCGGCTACGGCGTTAACGGGATCGGTCACAATGCAGGCCCGGCGCCTCCAAACGACGGTACGCGCGCTAGTTTTGTTCTATTTTTAAAAAATCGCGAGTTGCGAGCAGTTACGTTTTCAGGCCATCTCTTATCTCTGTGTGCAAATAATGTTGTTTTTAGCTGAAGAAAATGCTTTGAAGCCGTCCAAATTTCTAGAAACGTGACTTATAGTGTAAATTTGATGTGTTTTTACGTGTTTATGTTAGAAAAATGATAAAGGTGTGCTGTTGGATGCAATATTTGTACAGTTCAAATATGGAATATTGTGACCCATAAACAAATATTTATTTTTTATTTACTTTAGTATGTTGAGTGATTTCTATATTAGGTTAGATAAAAACTTTTGGTCAGTATCTGGGATGATGAACAAATTATCTATAATTTGCTATGATCAACAATATTTAACTAAAATATATAAACTGAACTTCAAATCTCTGAATGAACCATAAAAATATAAATAAGTGAAATAAAAAGTCTAAATTAAAAATATATGTACAAATGAGAATAATACAAGCTACATATTTGAATTAGGAACAAATATTTTCTGTGATTTTCCATGGTAACTGTTTTATATATGTCTAGTTTTAGATTTAGGTTACTTATAGAATTAAATACTCTAAAATTATGAATCATACAGATTTACTCCTAAACATTATTTATAAGTTTAATTTAGACAATTGTTATTCATTGTCCCTTTGCTGGGTCCAACGTTGGGAAAAGTTAAGGGTTAATCAAAGGTGGTAAAATTATAAGGGTTGATTATAGGTAGAATGCCTTGTGGTTCAAACTTTGGAGGTACCTTCGTCACACCTATTTCTACCTCATAACAATGGGCTGGGAAACGTTAAGGATTGGTAAATGGTCGTAGAATTCTGTGGTTCAAATCTGCAGGTTCTACAGTCACACCTATTTCTGCCTAATAACAAGTGTAAAGCATGGCCGGATTCTGTTTTAAAGTGTTTGTTCTGGTTATACTACAGACATTCTAACTTAGTCCTTAGGGTAATAACATGACTGTTCAAATTAAGGTAGGATTTTATCTGGGGTTGATCTGATCTCCTCGGATGGCAGCGGCCGCTTACCATCAGGTGGACTACATGCTTGATTGCTAATTCTATGATTTATTTATTTATTTATTTTTGTAGACGTACCAACAGCAAAACATAAAACATAAACCCTTTCTACACTCATAGCCCCACACTAGGATTTTCTCCTGTGACGTGGGTGCCATGGACACACAAAAACGAATACACAAACATCCAGACCCAGAACAGAAATCTAAACTCATTATTCAAATGTCTGTCTGGCCGGGGATTGAACCCAGGACCTACTGCGTGTCATACCAGTATGGTGACCGCTCCACCACGTGGGTCATCAAATATATACACATACAATCACATTTATATACATACAATCACATTTACATTTAACATACAGCCAGACAGATAATATTTATATGTAAGCCATTATGTAAGTAAATTATAGCCATGTACAGCACTTCTAAATAAATAATAATATATATATTTTTTTTGTATAGTATGGGAGTAGCAAACGAGCATGCAGTCCACCTGATGGTAAGTGGCTACTGCCGCCCATGGACATCTGTAATCAACCCTAGATAAGATCAAAGTCTCACCTAAGTTAGCCACAAATACGTTGGTACCCCTGAGGACTGAGGTGGAATGCCTCAGAAAGTTATGTAGTAGGGAGACATAGTTTTCGGAACTATTAAGTATCAAACAAAACTAAGCGGGCTGGGCTGTTAGTTCAACTTAGTGCGGGGTACTGTTCGTAAATGGCATTATTTTCATTATGCTATTTTATTTAGTACCTGTCAAATTTATACGTCAATTTTTTTCAATGTGGGAGACACTGCAGGAGCATCTAATACACCTTACATTACACAGATAAGTTTTTTTTTTTTTTTTAATAGTATGGAAGTAGCAAACGAGCATGCAGCCCACCTGATG
>MOOZ01000935.1:701441-716316 GCA_002930495.1 Cecropterus lyciades | reverse complement strand
GTATTCGTCTTTGTGTGTCCATGGCACCCACGACACAGGAGAAAATCCTACTGTGGGGCTATGAGTGTTTTATTGAATGAGTTTGATGATTTTTTTTTTTTATACATACCTGAGCCCTCATCGTCTGAAGGTATATCTTTTAAACTTGCTGCTATCATAGCATCGAGGTCAGCGGCTGGAGCTGCTGGTTTCCGAGGCTTCCGCCTTGCTCCACCACCGCCGCTTATTGCAGCTAACTCTGCTTCCAAGTCCATATCATCATCTGATAGATCCATTGGCTCATCGTCACCATCATCTAAATCTACATCTAGTAGTCCAAACTGCAACAAATAATCTTTTATTACTGTCCATTTGATGATCAGCGTGGCAGAGCGGTCACCATACCGGTCTGACACGCAATGGGTTCCAGTTCGATCCCCGACCAGACATAGATCTGAATGATGAATTTAGATTTCTGTTCTGGGTCTGGGTGTTTGTGTATTTTTCTTTGTGTATCCATGGTAACCACGACAGAAAGAAAATCCCAGTGTGAGGCTATGAATGTAAAAAGCGTTAGAAGCAAAATTTCTTCAATCATGTAAAATAAACCTCAAACTGCTTTAATCATGTAAAATAAAAAAAATAAAAAAATATGTTGTGTATTATATTTGTATGTATGTATGTGAACCAAAAAGAATCACACTCAAGACCCTCGACATAATTAACAAAATATAGTACAAATAAACACAATGTTCATAATTATAGTTTTTTAAAAAGTCAAGTCTATAAAAGACAATAACCCCCCAGAAAAAAATGTCATCCATATTTTTAATAGACAACAAGAAATTGCACCGTTACAGTAATATTTACTTACAATATTTGTAGATATAATTTACGATAAATTGTCTGATAAAGATCCCAGTTAAGATGATTTTGTCCATAAAACTCTGCAGCAATGTATATGTCACTTTCAGATATGTATTAGTAACAAATTTTTTTAACAAAAAATAGATACCGACTTCTATACCACAAAAAAACCATTCATTTGATTCATCCTAGATATGTAATGTTAATTTCAAGTTTCATAAGAATTGGATCGGTAGAAGCTAAGTTATTCGTCTATTTGTTGTGCACACACTAAATGCTAATTTAAGTCTGATGTGGTTTTCTTATGGATGCCTTTTTCAGAATTAAACCAAATTAAAATGACACCCACGGGAAGCACCAGCTTTCAAATAAATAAAAAGTGTCAAAATTGGTTCACCCAATCTAAAGGATCAAAGGTTCATACATAAAAAAAAGAAATGAGTACCTTCTCGACACCAGTATACAGTCATACACGTACCAGTCATACAGTTGAAATGAGAACCTTCTCTTTTTTTGAAGTCGGTTAAAAATGGACATTAAATCAAATACAACGTACAGTAATGTACGTAAGAAAATGACACAAATATATTTTAATACATATTTAAATATGGAATAAAAATAATATATAAAATACTGCTTAAGAATGCCACTGTTTTATGTAAGCAATTAAATATTTTCTACCCTTTTATGATAATGGTCTGTTTTGTTACTCAAATATTAAACTATCATCCACCTCTCTGACTGTAGATCAAAATCAATGTTTTTTAAAAATAATGTGAAGCAAAATATTCCAAATACTCCCACAAAATACCATAAATTCATTGATAAGCTCAAAATTTTAAGAATAATTCTCTAATTGACCACGATTAGTAGTAGAGTTTCTTAAGGTGGAAAAAATCGCCAAGTTATCCTTTAAAGAGTAAATATGTGGTATATTTTAAAAAAGTTATTATGGCAGACAGACAGAACCCTCAGTTAATCTAAGGAATGAAAAGTGAATGAGATCATATGCATATTTTCTGTGCAAACAGTGGGCATTATAAAAACATTCAGTGTAATCAATGGCTCCGAGTTATTTTGCTTTATCAGCTGATCAAGAGAGATCATTATTTTTTTTAAACGGAAGATTTCATATGTGCTAATGGGTGAGCGCCAATAATAATAAATATATTAATGCAAAGTAAGCAACAATTACAATCACAGAAAAATACAAACAGTGACTCACCTGAGACAAATTGGATTTTTTTCCCGGATTAGGTTTTTTAAACATTATGACATAGGTTGGATACAAAATAATTTAGTAAACTGTGAATAATGTTCACCACCGTTTGGTATAAATATAAAAACACGTCCTTTGTTCTCTTCTACTGTTTCCGAAATTATTATATGAGACGAGAACAAACAGTGCATGGACAGACTGAAAAGAAATGACATAAATAACATAACAATGACAGATTGCAAAAAATGGACATCAATTTGACAACGACATTAACGCTTGAGCTTACTGAAGACAAGATAATTAGAAATTAAACCTAAAAGGTAAAGTGAAATAAGTAACCCTGAAAATGTAATGTAATTAATTTCTTTGAAGAATACGTTAATTAAAATTATTTTAAAAGAATGACCGCAAATATTTTGGGCTTAAAATCCAATATCCAAGGCCGTATATCAAGCTCAACATTGAAAAACTTAAAACTGACAGATATCAAGTTGCCATAACATGTTTATATTATGTATTTTGATATTTTCAAATCACAGTCATTGTTTGATGAAGTTAATTCATATTTTAAAGAAATTGATATATGCTCCGTTATCCACATGGTATTTTAGTATTTTAAAATAAAAGTTATATTTTTTTTAACTCACAACAAACAAAATAAAATTACTACCAATTAATAATTATTAACTTATACAATTAATAATTATTAACTTATAAATTACTACCAAAGAATTAATTAAGATATTGCGCAAGGTAATAAAAATATATACATAGATACCTAGTTGATTATTATTTTGTTAAATAAAGTTCCTAAATGTTTTATAACCTGTGATGACGCTGGCAACATTTCTAACACGAGTATTTTTTTTAGTCTGTTCTCTGTCTGTGAGAGTGACGTATGAACGGCCGAAACGAAAACGAAAGAAAAGCCTCTTGTGCCGTTGTTATCTTCTATCATTTCTGAAGAATGGAGACAAACGGCCAAGCGAATGGGCTTAAAAGTAAAAAGAAAGAGAACGGCGATGTGAAGGATAACTTATGGTAACGGTTCACTGTTAATTTACGGGTAACATGCAGCATCCATATAGGGAATCCAATGTGTCACACCTACTACGTGATGTCAAGTCTCACACCTGAGAAATATGTGACCTAGCTCTGCGTATTACCTTTGTTTGCTAACTAGCCGATGAGTAGCACGATTTCTTCAGAACCTGTCACCGTAGTGCTCATATGAAATGTGAATCTTTCCAGGTCGGCGATTTTGGAAGAAGTTCAGAACACAGGGAACACTAAGCTACCTTCAAACAAGAATGTGTTAGTGCTGGGTGATAATGAGACTGGCAAAACTACGCTCATAGCTAAATTACAGGGTGTGGAAGACCCCAAGAAGGGGTCTGCGCTCGAATATGCATACATAGACGTTAGAGACGAATATCGTGATGGTAAGTTACGAAATATTTCTAAATATTGTCTAAACTTCGTTAAGTAATATTTGAAAAGGAATTAAAGGTTACAAATTGTCTCCAGAACTTAAATTAAACAATAACACATATTTGTATGAGATACACTAATATGAATGAGTAACTCTCATATTGTTAATCTTTAACTTCAGATGTCAGTGTATGTACAATTTCGTAAATAAACTAAGTTCATAGTTCTGCCTTCTGAAAGTCCGTTAAGTCTTATTTATTCTTATAGGTCTATTGTTGTGGTTATCTGCAGCGAGCAATGGAGAAATTATCTGTTGTTTTATTTATTGTATTAAAAATATTAGGCCTGTATTCGTCTGCAAGTTATCACTTGAATTGGAAAACAAATTGTATAGGAATAAAACATATCATCGTCACATGCCTTACATATTGGACAGCGAAAGCAAAGGAGCCAAATTCATTTGGACTAATTAAGTTAAATTCTTGCAACTACCCTTAATAACATAGTCATAGTATATAAAAAGGCCCTAATATTGTGCTAGAAAAGGACACACATAAATGTTATATCTCATTATAAACTGCAGGGTTAATTAAGCCTCTAAAATGCACTCTCAATTTTGTTATTTCTACAAAATACAAATCTCTCATTGTTAAAAATTAATAAAAATTTCTCTTATATTCTCACCTTGAGATAGGTTTGCAAACTTTTGCACATACGGTTTGCAAATAGTAAACATAATACCATTGTACATTGGAAACATCAGTGATAATATTTAACAGATATATTGAATTTTATAAGAATTCTTATTCATGTTTTAGAATGTTAACAAATGTAATAAATCATTTATAATATTTGGAATAAAATAAACTAATTTTAAAAATCATGTAAGACGAAGTCTGTAATACCATTCATTAAGAAAAGGTGCAACCACATATATTGTATACCTTAGGAAAAAATAAACAATATCAGTCAAACATAATTAAAAAAACAATGTAACGGTGTCTGACAGGCATCAGGCGACTCAATACTGTATAAGCTCATAGACTCAAATAACATCTAAAGACAGTGATGTGGCTTTCGAAATTTTGACACATCTGGTCTGTGATGTCTGGTACTGTTATGGTACGTGTTTGCCACATTCCTCGTCTGTATGATCTTTACATCAGTATTGTTAATATAATATAGAATCTCACTAAGAAAGATATTTAAGATATCATCCCCTACATAAGGGTTGAAAGCTATTATCATAGAAATTGCATAGGATATAGAAAAATATAAATCATATTTTTTGGAATCACTTAATAAAACAAGTTCATTGCTGTATTTTCTAAATACACATATTTCCAAAGACAATAACTATGTAAATTAAGTTTTGTTATGATTACTCATCTTTAATAGAGTTTAATAGGTTCTTCCTTATTCTAGAGATTCTCACATGTCTATTAATGTTCCTCTTTAAATAGGTCATCTATTGGTACACTCTCCATTTATGTCTTATGCGTATTTGTATGCATAACTGAAATTATGCAATAATTTGAAAGGTGGGGAATATGAAATGCTTGCATAATGATAAGACTAGGCTTATACAAGCATTTTAATTAACATATATACATTTAGGGATTTTTATTTATATTTGAACGTTTATGATTGAGGGATAACAAATAATTAGAGATGCACACAATATTCAGTTGGTATTTGGTATTCGGTGTACTCAGCATCTTTTCTCTATTTGTATTTGGCCAAATTATTTGGTTAGTGTGCCAAATGTATTCGGTTCGAGTATTTCTACATGTTATAGAACTAAAAAACAAAACTTCTTATGTTAGATTTGTGTTATAAGTTAAAGAAATCCCATAAAGAATGTGTTCAATATAGTTAATAAAATGTAGCAATGAACTTCATATCAACATTTTATTTCTATGCAAAACTTATTTTTAAACCTCAAATCAACATTTTAAATTTATAAAGAATACACTGAATATGTCAGATGAATATTCAGTTTGGTAAAGGTTAAACCGAATAGTATTTGGTTTTCTGTTGTTCGGTAAAACCACTATTCGGCACATCCCTAGAAATAATTATGTTTTCTTATACTGAAAATCTGTTTATTTCGGAATGAGTCTATGATTTAGATCCTGAGTGGTCACAATACCGGTCTGACATGCAGTGGGTCCCGGATTCGATCCCTGGCCAGACAGATATCTGAATGATGAGTTTAGATTTCTGTTCTGGGTCTGGGTGTTTGTGTATTCGTCTTTATGTGTCCATGGCACCCACGACACAAGAAAAAATCCTATGGTTATGGCCAACATTTGGAAGAGATCTGAATTTGTGCAAGATTAATTGCAGATGTTCTTTAGCACTCAACATAATGTGAACTGCGTGCTTATTTTATATCCTTATATTATTAAACTGTCAAATAAGAATTGTGATGATACAACGAGGTAACCCGTTTAAAATACTGCATCTCCATGATAAGATTATATTAATCTCTAATGAATAATTGTTGATCAAATATGTGAGATGAATAATTTAATGTAATATATCATGAATAAAATAGTTATGATAATATTCAAAACGAAAATGTAATAAAATCTAACAGTATCAATAGCTAGTCCAATGCAATTAGCATAGTGAAAGTTACTTAAGTGTTTACTATCTGTTACCATTTCTTTCCCATTGGGTTCAAATACCAGACAATGGGTGCACTAACAACACAATCAATAAGGCCAGTGAATACATTGATCACTTATGTCTCAGCAATACATCATATTAAAATGTAGAACAAAAAACTGTTCTTAGTTTTTTTAGAATCAATTTGCAAACGAGCATGCAGTCCACGTGATGGTACGTGATTACTACCGCCCATGGACATCTGTAAGCAACTTCACATTGCACAGGTGTTCCATCATAAGTCGATCACAGATGAGTTGATACTCCAGTGGAATAACATGATAGCCTCATATATAAATGAGCCATTTATTGATATACAAGTGAGAGTTATTTTGTATAAACTATCTATGCAAGGAATATGATGTAAGCTTGACTTTAATAAACAAATACTTCAGAGGACATCAGGACACTTAACCTTTTTTCTGCTGTGACCTATAGTTTACAAGCCCTTTAAAACCCTGTACATTTATACGTACATACACGTACATAACATTGTACATGTATACGTCTAAAGTTGACAAACAATGCACCCAGATAAAATATTAAATTAATGTTTAAAAATCACTATTGAAATTTCTACGTATACTGTTTAAGTATACAAAACAATTGCCTTAAAATCATAAGTACTGAGGAATATTAAATTACAAAACATGGATTTACATTAAGATCACATACACCAAAGTCAACTATAGATATAGTTGACTTCTAGTGACATCCACATGGGGTGTTACGTTGCGCAAATAAATATTCATAACTCATCTAAAACATATTGCTTTTATCCTTTTTTTAGGGTTCCATACCCAAAGGGTAGAAACGGACCCTATTTCTAAGACTCTGCTGACTGTCTGTCTGTCACCAGGCAGTATCTCATGAATCGTAATAGCTAGACAGTTGAAATTTTCACAAATGATGTATTTTTGTTGCCGCTACAACACTAAAACAACAAATATGACTTTTTGGTCAATATTTATAACGGCAACTGGTAAACCCTTAAAATATTCACAGATAATTTAGTTTAGTCATATATTAATTTTAAAAATAAATAATTAAATTAAAACAAAATAAATATTTAATGTAGGCCATACAACAAACGTGACATATTAAATTACCTTAATAGCCAGTGATACAGATCTAATAACCTATGTTTCCCAATAATGTGATATTGTGAAATGAATTATCTCAATTGAAGATATATACCTGCATTTCTTAACCTGCCGTGGTTTAGTCGTGGGACAGTAATGTTACTGATTAATAAATAAATATACTGACCCTCAAATTCTTTTTTAGATCACACAAGACTCAGTGTATGGGTGCTGGACGGGGATCCAGGGCACACGAACCTCCTCAAATTTGCCCTTAGTGCGGAGACGTTCCCTCACACGTTGGTCCTCCTCACGGTGGCAATGACCACGCCGTGGGGTGTACTCGACCAGCTTCAAAGCTGGGCGTCTGTGCTCGGCGACCATATAGACAAATTGGAGCTCACACCGGGTAAGTCCTATATTCCTAAGTAATAGATATTTTAAGAAAAACGAGCAAAGGTCGTCCAACGACCACGTGAACCTGAAGAAGACAGCGGGAAACCGTTGGATTCAGAAGGCACAGGACGGGTCTAATTGGCGCCATTTAGAGGACTCCCATGTCGTCCAGCAGTGGACCTCGAAAGGCTGATGGATGGATGAGATATTTTCTACAGTGTTCTAGTTTAAAAACTTTAAGGCAAACTTATTTAGAGCGTAAACTCATTTTAGGGGTTACATGGTAAAGGCTCACTTCAAATGAACTTTTTTTAATGATCATTTATCATTGGAAGGATTGAATAAATCATTTTTTCATTTAAGTCAAATGATTAATGATATTGATTAAATTCTTTGACTATTATTTTGCATATTAATATATTTAGGTATACTAAATCCATGTGGTTGTAATGCTTTAAAAATGGATCAGTTGTGCGGGAATTTAGGTTAAAATCAAGCTCTCTTTTATTGCAATCCATGAACTGTATTATCAGAATTATCATTCCATTTTTTGATGATCCAAAAAACCACCAGATCGTTTTTGATGAGGTTTGTTAGAATATCCAAAAAAGGAAAATATTTTTTCTTTTGTTCTCAAGTATAGATATTGTTGCAGTACTAAATATAAACATACTCCGCAACGTAAATAAAAGAGATGATTAAGATTTTAAAATTGCACTGCAGTGTTGTGATACCGTTTCACGTCTCGAAAAAATCGTCTCGATGACTGAAAGTTGGTCACTGTCACTGGCGCGAGCTTATTGTGACGTGTTTTTGTACACGCGGACAATAGGCGGAAGCTTTTTTTATAGTTGTGTGAAAGACGGAGAGTTACCGGTTGATGACAGAGGATTCCGGGTTCGTTCCCCGACAAAGCAGATAACTAAATGTGTGAATTTTTATTTATATCGAATGTGTCCAAGGCACATATGATATAGCGGGTCAGAGTGGACATCAAAAATAAGCGTTGTTTATTTAGTTTCGCGGAATTTTAAAGATTCCGTTAGTTGTAAAAGATTTAAGAATTAAATAAAATGACGCGTTATATGTATCAGAAAAAGATTAACCAAACTGACATTGCAAAGATATATTTAAACTACCCAAGCTTTAAATATAAAAAAAGGAGAAAAGTGATTCATACATATCGAATATAAAAATATATGTGTACCAAAGGAAGGTTGTTTGATCCTCTTAATGCTCCATAACGCCCAAACGACAATAAAACTTCACAAATATGAAAATGGGTCAATAAAATTGTAGTCGCTCCGTGATTAAAGTAAAATTCTCACGAAATAATACCATTCAAAAAATTAATAAACTGATTGTGGTATTTTACTGTACTTATGTACGGACGGTTTTAACTTTTTCAAAAGGGTATACAAAAAGAAAAAAAAGTTGAAAAAGCCCCCTTTTGAAAAAGTTATAACCGTGCTTTGAAGGGGAGGTAAATGTATCCCGTAAATTGTCAACAGATAAGTTCCTGCTATTTATTGATTTTCTTTTCTCGCATAGTAGGGGGACGGGTTTAGGACTCCTAAACTCTCACCACATAAACGCCCATGATAACAGATGAATCTATTTTAAAGTCAATCACTGACAGATAAAACTTTTCTATGTATGGAGGCCCGTATCCATCAGCAGACTTGAAAAGGGCCGATAGACGCAAGGTGTAATATTTGAAAATCCACACACGGAGATGCACGTAGATATATTTGCGTGGTAATGACTACACAACGCAATAACATTACATTATAATAACAGTTTTAATGACAACGCCCGGAGATAATTGATTCGCGATGACTCACGGCGCCGCATCTTGTCTACGTCTTAATTGAAAACCATTTGCTTTCTTGTACTTCGCAACTTCACCTAGAAAAACAAATAAAATATTTGTATCTGACAAACAGATACAAATTTTATTTGTTTTTATGATTTAAATTTTAAAATAAGTGATTTTCTACGTTTTTCGTTACGATACCAAGCCAAAAAACAATATCGATATACCTAATAATATTGAACTATACTGTAGAAATACAAATAACGAGAAGCAACATAAGCTTTGCCTTTGGACTAGATCCTGTACCTCTTATCAACACAATCGTGTCCCTCTGCTTGGCTCACATCGGAATGAATAAAGTCCACTAATAGGCAAATAGCGTGGTGGTTTGCGGATCCCTCATCAGATTTGAATTGGTGGACTTCACGCTTCACTTCACACACTTGAAAATATAATTAAAGTGTTCTTACTTTCTGGATTACTAAGACTATTTCTTGTGAACAGAGCTTGTCATTAACTAACCAACCTTTACCTACTCTACCACACCGCACTGTTATGGTTTTGGAGCAAATCTACAGATATCCTTCCCGAGATATACTTATGTGTGAATAAATATAAACTTCCTTAATATGTTCGTATATTAAGGTAGTTCCCAAAACGCACCAGAGCGTCCTTTGCGTAATATAATTATGCCCTCAGAGCAGACTCTACCCTACAGACCAAAAAGATCAGCTCCACACCACTAACCTTTACCGCTGCCGGAAAAACATCTAATTCTTCCACGTTTAACGGTTATTGATAACTTAACTACGGTTCTTTTCAAAGTAATATGTACTTAAGCTTTATTTAGCGATTTCTGTGAACCTGACCCACATTCAACGTGGCTGGAAGCCAATTGCATTAATACCTAAGGTATATCACATCTTTGCCAATATATGAAGAATACAATGTAGGTTTTAAATTAATTTACTTGTCTAGTTTATTAGTAATTCACATCTCTTCAAGTGAAGGTAATCTACCTTCACTTGAAGAAGATTACCTTCTTTTTGTATTGTGTCTGGAGACACTTTCACATCAATTTCTACCTAAATACTGCAGTGTTAAGCGAAGCTATTTATATATGATCAAATGTGCGGGAAAGGAAATAAACTTATCTTAGGTATTTCAACTTACTACTTAGGAATAGAAATGTATCTGTGGCCAAGCTCAGTCAACGCTTATCTCTTCTGGAATGAATTAAGTAGCGTAGCGATACAAAATCGTCTGTTTTGTATTATATAACCGGTATTTTCTATAGGTAAAACTTTGAAACTTAACGTGCGCCCCCAAACGCCACATTTAATGGGTAACATGTTCATGGGCGGCAGTGGCCACTTACGTTCTGATAGACTGCATCGTGTTCGCCACTTACACGTTCAAACCTTTCTTGTAGGTAACCTCTAGTGCTGCTAGCACCACCTTACGATAGGATCAATGTGATTTAATCCGTTATAACTATCAAAATTAAGGCCCCAAGTATATACAAAGAAAGAAATATATATTTACGAATAACAATTCATCGCTAACCGTACTAGTACTACTCTAATATACGAGTAGAAAAATAAAAAAAAGAATATCGAGTAATGTAATCACTAATTCCGGTCAGGTATGACAATAATCAAAGTCACTCCATTATCTATGGTTCATAAGAACAAATGTAAAAGTGATTGCATCTTATTTATAGTTGGTTATGCACTTAGCGGCGTTGAGGAATGAAACAGGATCTGGCGTGGTGCAGATTTACCTCGTTTTTGTGATCTTGAATCTTGATGTTGTTCTAATGACGCGGATATGAGGTGCGGCCTCTAATGTTATAACACACCTGCAGACTCGACTCGCTGCTACTTTAACTTACAGAATCTTTGGTTGTGTTCCTTTGAATTCATCATTATGAATTATATTAAATAGTAATTTAAGGTAATGCCATCTTCATAACAGGCGGAGGACTTCTGACGGCTAACTGGTTGACAGCGTATTACAATTATCTATTAACTGTGTTCTCATAGTGAATGCAGACTGATAGGTTCCATAAATATTTAGAAACATTCGAAAAACAATCAATTATATGGGACTCAATATTTTTCTTCGATCAGTCATCGACCTCTGGATTACAAAGCCGAAATTCACGTCACTGATCTTTGCCTCATTGTCGACAGCACTAGAAACAAATCAACAATCTCACTTCCAATCTCAATCAAACTGTTGTACAGTTAACAAGGAACAGGCAACTTGCCTCGAGAGCTGATAACATCGACGTTGGCGTCAGATTGTCTGCTCTTGAGCCTCTGGAACTAGTTAATATTGTATTTGATTCCGTTGGGATACGTTTTTTAAGTGGGTGCGGTGTTTTATTTAACTTTTTTAAATATCTAATGGAAGTAGCAATTAATATGCAGTTGATGTCAAGTGATAACTGCTCATGGCTATCTGCGCTGGCGCATCCAGGTTTTTTGATGGGAGGCTAGAGCAGCCGATTGAAAGCTTCCAAAAAAATGTTCTGATAATGAATTATGATGATGTTGTAATTTATCTGTTGGAGCCTAACCTGTTAGGTTATTTGCCACCGTAATAATAGTTGTGGCTATATTTTTAAGAATACGTCTGTTGCACATGCAAACCTTAATTTATATTGGAACGTAGGTGCATGCTTTCCAGCCCGGAATAAAAGCAGCCAATAATACGAACTATCCTGTCCGAATGTGCAATAAAAGTCTAGTCATTATTCATTATCCCCTACAAATAAAGCTTGTGAAAGACGAAATGTTTCAATATATTGTTTGCGGCATGTGAAACGGAATAATACGTAAATATAAAAATAAATTATTTTTTAAAGCTTTTTCAAATTAACAATATGTAGGTACGTGTGCAAGGAACGATGGAAAAGTTGTGTGATGATCTGAAATGATAATCTGGTATTATTAAAGCTGGTTGTAAAAGCCAATAATTTCTTTGTAATTGAATAAGCCGTATACATGTTTCATTGTTTATAGAAATATGCAGAATAGACGGAAATCATATTTTTGCTTTGAATTTAACTAGAATTAATAAAACATGCCTTTCTGAAATAGTTTAAATGATATCACGAGCTTCGTGACCACGACGTAAATGTAAAGTACTCGTAGATTTAATCGATCCCCGTACATTTAGCACAATAACACAAAACTACACGCATTTTACTAATATTATAAATGCTAAAGTTTGCGAGGATGTTTGTTTGTTACTCTTTTATGCAAAAACTACTGGTCGGATTTCGCTGAAATTTGATACACTGATAGTTTATCATTCGGATTAACACATAGGATACTTATTAATTTTAATAATTAAACGTTAGACGTTGTCGAAGCAAGTGGAGCCGCAGGAACAACGTAGTTTATTATATTTTCCCTTTCTAAAAGTTTTATAGCCATTGAGTTGAGTCAAAGCTCGTTCGGTGCGTCACTCGTGGATGTAGAGGTCCCCGCGTTTATTTGTGACGGTGACTCACGATAACATTACGTCATTGATATCACGATAGTGCAGTTTTCATGGCATTAAAGTAGGTAGGTAAACGGAGTACTTTATGTGGTCTATGCATCATTTGACGCATTTTAAAGATGTCACCTCTTGGACTGAATTTTAGCAGCTTCTTTTACTTTCCCCCCTATCCAGGGCTGATACCCTAAAGCCTACTTGCATTGCTTCTAGTATAACGCTCTCACACCGCACCAATTTTTCTTTGGACATATTTAGTATTTATACATATTTCAGTTTGAAATACATTAATTATACGTAAATGATACATAAATTTATAGTAATATTTGTCGAAAAACTTAATACTTAAATACGTAATACATAAAGAATGTTGTCGTGTTTTATTAAGTATGTAAGATATATGATCTCTACATGATTCGTCCATAGATTTACTGTCACTTTTTCTGTTATAAAGCAGTAGTATAGGAGATATATACGAAGCGTTGAGCCTAACCCTCTCGCCCACATAGATTCAGTTAGGATTTATGAAGTTAAATACAATAGAGTTACCCGATGGCCACGAAACATTAGCTGCAAGCGTTAGCGTTAAGCGTTACAAACAAAATGTACTCTTTGTGGTACGACTCCAGAAGCACTACCGCCACAGCTATTTCTGCCTAATAACAGCAGTGTTTTGCATTGCTGTGTTCTGGTCTGAGGGTGTCGTAAAGGAGATATCCGAGACGTTCCAATATTGTCCTCAGCAGTAGTAACGCATCTGCGGCTGACCTCAAGTAAGATTGATCTCATCAGGGGTTGATTACAGATGTCCATAAGCGGCAGTGGCCACTTATTTCAATAATCTAAAAAAGTGCTCGATTTTATAAATCACGGATTTTCGCTCCTAAACGTAACGAATTTGCCGAAATTCGCTCAACGTAAGTGTGAGCAGCATGTTTCGTGGCCCTCGAATAAAAGTACACCTACTTTCGTTTACGATTCTGACTCACATGCGCATTACGTCAGAGTCGCTATCAAAATCAATGCGTGTTGCGCTATCCGCATGTAAATAGCATTTGATACGTTGCAGTTACCTCGGTGATGGCCCCCTGGTTGGGCCATTCGTTCTCACCTGCTTAGTCGAATATAACACTAACAATAAGACAATCGTATAAGAATACGTATTAGATTTGAAAAAAATCGTCAAATATTTTACGTATTGCAAATTTACTACATTTCTTGAACGATGAATAATATTGTGTGTGAACTAAGATCTTTGAGTTTTTAGTTATGTCTTTAAAGTTGTGTTAAGAACCAACATCTGACTATTGCGGTGGAATATAACCTAGTTATAACACAATGAATACTAAAAATAAAATACCTCTAACTTTTATTCACATAACACCAGCGTTTTTTTAATGTTTCCGTTGCCCTAATTTCTTTTCACGTTTGAAATACTATACAAAGTCACAAAACTTGTAAGCCTTGTATGCTTAACGTCTCGTCTTTAATGTTTAACGTCTCAGAATCGTCCTAACTCTTCAAACATATTTTAACTTATAATTCTAGTTAAATGTCATTTAAAACGCAAAGCGATGCAAGTAGCCCAATGGATTTGTGAAAGTATATGAATGTGAAAACTTACTTCGAGTGTGCCAAATTAACATTATTGCACTCGCCTCTTCGACTGTTATGGACGCCCGTCACACAAATTGATCGTACTTTTGGCTATTGTTTTAATTACTTATAAAGTTTAATTTAGAGTTAACTCAGACTAAAAGAAACGTTATTTATTCAAAGGCCACGAAATATTTGTTGACGCTGTAAGCGACACCGTTGAGCGAATTTCTGCAAATTTTGCTGCATACGAAGAGAAATTTAGTATGATATTGATGTCACAAAAAAAAAAAAAAAAAAACTATA
>MOOZ01000935.1:680067-692698 GCA_002930495.1 Cecropterus lyciades | reverse complement strand
CCTCCTTGCGCGTGCCAAGCGACCGTCGCCGCCGCTCGACCTCAACTTATCGTTGGAGCGATTTGTATTTAACAAGTAGTAAACTAGCGTATAGTCAGTCGTCCGAATGCTAGTCGCGATCGATGGTAAGTAAAACGTTTTTTTTTTTAATTAGATTGTAGTAGCAAACGAGTAGCAATCCTCCGAGTGAAACCGCAACCAATGGTAAGTTTTTTTTTTTTTTACCGAAGTAGCAAAAGAGCTAAGCGACCGCCGCCATTTGACCTCAACTCCTCGTTCGATGATGCGTGTATTTTATTTATGGAGCTAGTTTATGAGTAATATAAGTTTTTGTTGTTCGACTCTAGCAGCACCACCGCCACACTTATTTCTGCCTAATAATATTCGTATAATATTATTAACCAAAAATAATGCAATATTGTCGGTCTTTAATGACATCATGAAGACCGCTGAGAATAAATTAGAACGTTTCGGATAAGTATATAGACACATAATTACTTTGTGTGGTTACCGACTCAAGTATATAAAAAGCGAGTATCTTAATCCTCGAGACAAGCAACTAAAATAATGCACACCACACTTATGTTTAAATACTTAATTTACATAATATATATTTAATTTTCAGGTAAATACGTGCGGCGGGCGCTAGACCCAATCAGCGGAACGAGCTCGGCTTGGCGCACCGCGGATATCACTACATACATGCTGGCTTGTACTTCGTCTACGATACTGTGGCGACACGTCACCCTTCCGATACGACAACTCGCTTACGATTGCCTGAAGAGCACGCGACACGCGCTAACGGTAACGACTTGTCGGATGACGTGCAAAAATGGTGAAGAGTAGATAGTTTGATAATAAAAGGATGCAGGGAATGCCGATTAAGGTATATAACATCAGTATTGCAATGTAAAGCTTTCAAACAGCATATTAATGCTAACATAGCATATCCGACAAGTGGAACCCGATGCCAGTGTCGCATTGCAGTGTTTGCGGCAGGCGAATGTCGACACTTGCAGTGTGGCGTACTATTTATATGAATTAGAAATGTAAAATTTATTGGAATGGATTCTGGGGCATTTTTCCACTGATTTCACTCGTAGAGTTCTAATTACATATTTAAAATAAAATCGTTGATCTAATTAGAGTGTTAAGTATAAGGTGATAGTTACAAATCGTTGACGTAGCCTCGATCGTGATCCTCTAACTCATGGCAGCCTTCCGTTTACGTGAAAAATGCTCCAGATCTTTGATAGGGATAATTTGTAATACATTTCCATAATGGTACAGTGAGACGAACGGGATGTAATACTTTCCTATTCAGTAAAGTTTTTTTTTACTTGTAATATGTTTAATGATATTAAATAAGTATTTATTTAGGTAGCCTCATGTGTTAACTGGAACGTGATTATTAATAATAATTATATTTTGTAAGATACAACTCGACGGCACACCGAGTGCATACACTATATTATTGATATTTTAATTTTCTTATTATCAAATTAATAATAATAAATCGCGTTTTTTATGTCTATTTCAATCTATAAACCGGAGTTTTATTTATGTGCCGTCGAGTCGGATTAATACTTAACGCAGAGAAAGCTTTGAATTGATAGAGGGTAAAGGAGTTCCAAAATAAGTGATCTTCTATGAAGACTGGCAGTGCAGGTCGAGGTGGAATGCACAATGAAGTCACTGTTTGTACAAACCATTACCATTAATAAAATTGTATTGTATTGAACCAGCCGACGCCGTTATTTGTATACGTTGAGGATGTACGAAATTCTACGTAGAACCATTCACACACGAAGTTATGGAATAACTACTGTAAACTTTATAACGAAATTATATATAACCACAACGTCCATATACCGTAAATATATCCTTATTTAATTTTTATCTATTTAATATCTATGTAACAAATCTTATGTATACCAAAAGTAAATACTCAGAATGATTTTCGTTATGAGTTTACACTATTTAAACTGACTCGTCGATCAGTCGGACTGTATGAATGTTGAAATTAAAAGTAACTGCATAATAATTCGAAATATTGATTTATGAAGTTTGGAGTGACGTGTGTGAGTGGCGTTATAACTTAACTATTCCCGAACGTAGGATCAATATAAAATTGATTTTGTTATGAGTAAATTGTGTTTACCTGCTAATGCTTAGGTGGAAAGTGCAAAACACGCTATTACTTACATTTTGATTAAAAAAACAGTAATAAATTCGCAAACGTGCATTTTCTAAATGAAAATACTTTTTCAAAAAGTTTCACAAAAAAAAATCATAAACAAAATATTAAATAAACACTGAAACTAACATCTAAATTATTAGTAGGTAGACATTTGGACATACACCTAGTAACCAAATAGACTCCAAATGAGAAATCATTAATCAGACCGATGAAAACATGAAGACGGCTCAGTATAAGATTGCACAGATGTGCGCGTTGATTGGCTTAGAATAAGCCGAAAATTTGTATACAGTGAGATGTTTGACTAATATTATATAGTGTCGGATATTATATACATGAGGTGTCTATATTTGGTTACTGGTGTTGTCTATTTTAATGTGTTTAGTATCTATGTGTTTAATTTTATTTGCTCATACGAAGTTTTAAAATGTTTAACACTCATAAACCACTTTGTAAATTATATTCATTATTTGGATTGTAATGGTGACCTTTATTGTGTTTTACTGAATTAATTTATTGCAAAATATATTTAACAAAGTTTTCAACGAGTCATTTTGTAACATGCAGTGTGATGACGCTTGATCTTGTATTTTACAGAATGTGTAATGTTTTATAGAGATTGGATTTTGTTTATTTGTGGTGCAATACAGAACATTCCAAACGTGGTTTGGTGCTTATTATTATAGTAAAATTATCGAACATTATATGGAGTTTCATTTGAAAATACTTGCCCAATAGCTCTCTATTTTGTTGTAGGTTTTCTTTACTATTTGGCATTTACATCACTAAAGGTCACTATTATGAAATCATTCACATTTAAAAATAAAAAGCGATCATTTCATAATAATAAAAGTAATATCCAGATCATATCTTAATGGTACTTAAACTTTTGATCTATCTCTTTTACCAAATTGGCGCATTAAAGGCATAGCTTTCAAATACAATTCCTACTTTAAGTATTTATGTAGAGGAATAAAATTAGTATTTTGGTATATATTTAACTTATTAACTCGCGTAATTTTAGCTAGTGTTACGATAATGTTAGTGATGGTATTTTTGACAAACTTATTTGAAGCACAATAATTTGAAATACATTTTATGACGGTCTCGTACTATTAAAGTAGTTTTCTGCGACTAACGCGATAATTAATCGAAACTAGAAAATAAATAATACTCAATTAGATTTCATAATATAAATAGATATAGCAACTGTTATTCTATTTTTAACAAGGTGCGTTTATAAACAATCCGATTTAGCGTTCCGTTTTATTGATTGTTATTCGTATCACAAGAAATGTAATTAAACCGCTAGTGTATAAACGCACGTTACATCGTATGTTTATTCGCCAATAGGTCTTCGATATGTAGTTTGAAAATGACAGCAGAAAACGAATGAAGGCAGCTGTTGCTTTTGTAATATAAGTTTTTTTTTTTTTATTTTGAAGAATCTATAACATTTCTATATTTAATATTTTGGAACTGAAAGACACAACTATAAGAAAGGGAAGTGTGACTATTATTTATTTGTGATAGTTAAATCGAAATAACGCTTCTAAAATTCAGATAAAAGATGCTTTTGAGTTCAGGCTTTGAGCCTTTTTATAAATACAGATGTTATTATTTGTGAATAAGTTTGTCATTAATTAAGGAATATTATATAGTGGTAACCAATATGTATAGAGATTTGGCAAGTTTTGATACGATGTATGTACAAGTATATGAAGTTTGTCTATTTTTGTAATGGGGACACAATGTTAAGTGGCTAAAATGCATAATTTATAATAATGTATGTAATAATGTATATTTCGGGTTTTCTCTAAGTATCCAACTTATTCCCTCTTATTGGTGTAAGTTTATAACTTTTCTGTAGAAATCTAAAATCAATATTTAATCTTTAATCTCAAATGTCATAATCATCATGTACATCATCGTCTTAAGATAGATCTTAGATAAACAATCAGTGAGGATGACAATGATAAAAAGAAAATCTTTACAGAATAATAAATTGTAATTCCAATTTATCTAGTATCTAAATAAACATTTTTAATGTTCATAATTATATGGTAATTAAAATGGCCATCTTATTAGCAGATGTTGTACTATAATAAAAGAAAAGAAATACAATATTTTTTGTTACACAAAAGTAAAATATTAGTAGCTTTTTCGTATACCGTTGGAAATTAATTCTTGGAGAAAATTGAAGTTAACGGTTAAATCAATGTTGAAACTGAGATCTGGATTTTTGAACGTAGGAGCGAGTAAGCAGTATGCTATTAACCTATGCGAGTAACACATTCGTACGATTTCTTTCAATTTAGATTTGTTTTTAACGAATATAATTTTAAGAAACCATGTGGTCGCGATACTCGTCCTACGAAACCTAGCCATAAATAGATGGGCCAATTATGCAGTATTGGTGGGAAATTTTTATGAAAAATAAATTTAATATAACTTTAAATTAATTATTAAATGTTCCTTGTCCACCTTATAAAAACCACATTGTACTATAAAATGTAACGTGTTATTTACGGTATTCAGGTTAGCGCCCTACATATTGTTAGAAAAGAACTAGAGAAAGATTTAAAATTAATTAATTTTCGATTACAAATCTTATACTTTGCTCATCTAGATTAATTTTTATTTCTTATACTAGTCAATGTATCGGTTCATTTATTATTAGATTTCAGTTTAAATACATCTATTTTCTGTGATATGATTTTTATATAGAACAAAGTAGTGTTTTTATCTGCAAATAATATTAATATGTATTAGCCACGAAACATCCTCGCATAGGCACAGAGCATTATCAGTGTGTTTTTATGCTCAAAATATATTCCATCTTATTAAGCGTAAAACAAAACGTAATTATAAAATATTTCGCTACTTAACAGCTCGTTGATATAAGCTTATAAAATGAATATTTGAAATTATTGTAATTTTAATGTGTGTTTAATGATTTTTATTTCAGCTTTATATGCTAAAGATCGGTTAGACCGATTTCATATATAATAATATTTTTATTGTTCAGTGCAAGAATGCCATTTTGGTTGTATATTACACTTAAATTATTTGATGGAAAAGGCATAGTGATTTAATATTAGATTCTCAATAGATATACCTATGTATGGGGCTTTCAATAAGATAGATTGTATTATTTATACCGAAGTCCATTTGTAGTTGTTCTATGCTCTTTAATCAAATTTAAGTATCGATTAATTATTTATATCATTAAGAGATTAATGTGTACTAAATTAATAGCATATAGCTGTATTAGTATTATTGAAATTTATAATTATATCGAATCTGATAAATATATAATGAGGCGCCAAAATGCATTTAGCATTGTATAGCTTCTGCAAAATACATTTCAAGTTATTCTATTTAATAAAATACGACGTGTAATAATAGAAATTACCTGAATATGGCAAATAATGATCGAATTCTAAAACACACAAAATGCATTATAAAAATATACTGTATCTTTATCAATCAATATATGCGATCACAGATAAAACAAGTGAAAACAATAGTTGTACTTGAGGTTTTCTGGAGCCTACATTACAATCTAGACATATGCAATATATTTGGACAAATAATAATAACGTCTTATGTAAAATTATATCATAGAAAAGCTTTTATGCACCTGCATTAGGCTCAAATTATTTTTATATATTATATTTATTGCCACATTTACAGCAGCCAAAGATATTATGTATGTCTATACGTATAGGAAACACGGAGGCGCACATAACTTCTGTCCGCCGGGTGTACCAACTCCACAATATAAATTTGTGTATATTATCTTTAGATATCATATATATAATCTGCAGATAATATCACATATATCTCCAGATAATATACACACATATATAATAATATATAATATATATAATATTTTTGGCACCAACAAACAGTTACTAAATGGTTGTAACATAATTTATAGTTTGAATGACACATACTGTCAACTTTTGCTCCATAGAAAATTAAATGAAAAACATTGTTGCAAAATTGAAAAAAAAAATCTGCTTTTATTCTTTTTGGTTATATGTCAACTAAATTAATTTTATCATCCATATTGTAATGGCCACATTTCTATAATGTTTCCAACTAACTAAATGGATGTACCAATTACTAAAAATAGTACCACACTCAACTCTGTAGAACAATTTACAGAGAATATGCAGTGTATTTATTTAAGTATTACAGCCTGTGTTGAATGTTTAATAAAGCTTATTGGCGACTATTGTACAGGAAAATTAAAATAAATAGCACAGATTCTGTTTACTTTTTTATTCTACTTAGTTAATTTTCCCGACTCGCGTTGTCTTTTTCAGAAGGCCTTTCATTTCATACCCGACACGGCATCATTTAAAAATAATGTAACATTACATAAAATTATTAATTTTTGATTCATGGCTTTAAGTTTTCTAGAGAGCGCCATATTCAGTTTAATGTGACAACGCACAGCCTATCAGTAGACGATCAAAACGGGCTGTGCATACAATCCAATATCCAATTATACCTCAGTCAATTTACGTTAAGGACTTCAAAAATTATTAGGGAATAAATGAACATACATACCAGTCAAAATCATAATCCTCTTTTAAATAAAACTTAACATGTGCTTAAAATAAAAAGCTAACTAACATTATCATAGCCATGGATTATTTCCCTACGCTAAATTACGTTGTTTCTTCCTTCATAGAATGTTTGTAGAACCAAAGTGTGTAATATTTCTAGACTTTTTAATTTAACTGGAATAAAATTCATGGTATACTAATTTTCTACTAAAATAATTAATTAGGTATTTACAATGAAGTGGACGTCAGCGATTTGATTCTTCTTTATTGTTTGTACTTTCGCGCCCTTTTCCTTTGGCGCTCCATTTTTCGTATGAGTTCATATATGTGAAATGGCGCAGATAACAATATGAACAATACATAAGACGAATAAAATTGGTTAGTTATATTTTGTTTCTTAAGAATAAATAAGGTGCTAAATAACCCAAAAATATATATTGTCAATAAATACAAAATTATATAATGGTAATATGTAGAACTATAATGTTTAATTTCTGGCCTTCAATCACAAATGTCACGACTAACATTTCAGATTGGGTCAAACGTCAATTGAAACCGTTGTCAATGTCAAAATAGAATAAATTGATAATTTAATTGTCATTCGTGTAGTGATTTGGCTGATGGAGGGAAGTTGTGGTCGATTGTATAGAAAAAAAATACGATAAATAATAATAGCTTCGGTAAAAAAAAAAAATCGTGAACCGCGAGTGGCCAAGTGTAAAACCTGTGTAATGTGAAACCTCGTTAGATAAGTGCATCAACGTCTAATTATAGTTTTTTTTTTATCAAATGTGTCCAGTGAAAATTGTTGCGTGTGATATGATGTTCGTTGGTTGATTTAGCGAAATGGGTCAGAGTTCGAGCTCGGTGTGGAACAGGAGCAGTCGGCGCACGTACCGAGGGTTCATGAGACGGAACAAGTTGAACAAGTCGAGTTTGAGTCACACGTTCAGCTTGCCGTCCTCCGAGGAGTACCCGGAGCTGATGAATGTGAACACTGCGACCGAGGAGCAGCTGATGACTCTGCCCGGGGTCAGTAGGCAGCTGGCGCGCGAGATCGTCCGCCACCGGCAGATGATAGGCCGGTTCAAACGCATCGACGACCTTGCGCTAGTCTCAGGTGATTAGAACTCTTTGTTTTCGTACTGAATTCAAGTCTGCGTATGTAAATCACTTATTTGCTGGTGTTTTAGTCACGCGGTTCTAACAATGCCCATTTAACATGTTAATGACGCTTGTTGTGGCGTATCGTATAAAATAAAAATAAACTATTTTTATGTATAACTTATATTGCTTGCAAGAACTGACGTCTTTTTTTTAATAGAAATACCTATCATGGCCCATTTTTTGTTATAGTAAAGTTTAAGAGTATTAATAGTTATGTTCCCTCAATAAAAAAAGGGAGAATCTTCTACCCCCTGTCAGATTCAACTAAATATGAGTTATGCATTGGAAATAAATCAATGTAAACTAATGTATAAATATAATTAATATAATATAATATAATATAATGAAATCTATTATTTCAATATAATTTAACACAACGAGAAGTAACATGTAATTATCTACTATCAGTAAGAAATATGCTCGTAATATAAATAAGGTTGCTTAATATTTTGTTTAAGAAATTAATTTTTTTAACTTTAATTTGATATCATGACATTGAGTGACAATAATTTATATTGTAATAAATATTTATATAATTATTTATGGTAACATACACAATTTTAGGTATTGGAGCTGAAAAATTAGAGTCACTAAGGCCAGAAATATGTACAAATACAAGACGACAGATATCCCGAGCAAGTTCTCGTACACAATCATTAGATAGTATAAGAGCGCCTGTGGAAAATAAATTGTGTTCCGTGAACTCATCCAGTGTCTTTCAGCTCCAGTGTGTACCTGGCCTTAACCAGGAGTTAGCCGCAAATATAGTAGATTATCGAAATAAGAAGGGACCATTTAAATCTCTAGATGATTTAATAAAAGTAAGAGGAATGGATATAGTTAGGCTTAGTACTGTCAAACATCATTTGAGTCTAGAACCTCGGAAATGCGAGAGTGTTCAACACATAACAAATGGTCATGCAAACGGCTGGGATGGTTCATTGAACGAATCAATATTGAATACCTCAACGAGACCACCAAAGACACCTCACAGAAAGAGTTTATCAATGCCTTCCAAGCTCCCTATCACGTTGCCAAATGGATTCGCAACAGCGCCAGTCAACGATATCTTAGATCTGTTATCGGCTTACTCTCACCGACCTGTAGTTGAAGAACTGTTTATGTATGAAAGAGACGGAGTGACATGTTGCCGACTTGCCTCCTGGAACCTCCATCAGCTTAGTGTAGAGAAAATAACCAATCCCGGTGTCAGAGAGGTTGTGTGTAGGACTATTCTAGAAAACAAGTAAGTACCTTCCGCTTTTATTGTAATATTTTGCACAGCAATATTTTAGTCTAGCTGTCCCACGGTGTCCACCACACTAATTAGAATGTGGCATAATTTAAATTCTAATACCTGTTATATGAATGACAGAACAAATGGATTTTAATATATTAAAACTTAATTTTACCTCAAGGTAAAAAATGGTCTGTAAATATATTTTTTATCCTTTACATTAATTTGGGTAGTTTTGAGTTGAACTTGATTTCAAACACAAACATTAGTTCATGAATGTGGTTTGAGTACATGAAGGTAGTTAGTGTAAGTGTAGGCAAATCCTAGTCACAATAATAATGACTATGTACTGTATATTTATACTTTACATAAATCTATATTGAATCTTGTTTTATATTATTAAGACAGCCCTTTCGAAATTATGTATTCACTATTTTATCTTACTAACTAATATCTATATCTAAGTTTGTGAGGCTGTATGTGTATTCGTTACTCTATCACCCAAATTGACATTACCATGGTAAATATGGCCATAGCAGAGAAAGCCGCACGAAGAAGCTAGCTATTCCATATTTTTATATCTATAAAATATTAATTTTTTTATTATTTATCATTAGTGTAATTATGGGTTGGAATTATAGTTACGGTATACAACACAAGATAACTATCTTTTATAATTATTCATGATACAATATCAGAATTAACCTATTAGAAATTGATAGTGTTGCTAACCAATCCATTATTATTTTTTTATCAATAGTACGAGTAGCCTTTTATTGTAGACAAGTCTATGTATTTCTGAAATATTCAATGATATTTTTAACCAACTTCAAAAAAGGTTCTTAATAAGACTGTATTTTTTTTATACATTTAGTACTGAATACTATTAAAAGAAACCATTGTTCATTTTAACATATATACAAATAGTTAATGAATTTATATATGTTGCATGTGTAAATTACTTGTGGAGTTACATATAACTAGATCAGAGATTGAAATCTCGTCAATAAAAAACAAAAATCTGATTGTAAAGTACTGTCAAGATTCTACAGTTCCACCACCTTCGCGAAACTTCGATACACCCCGGACCTAAACTTTTTTATTTACCGGATTGTAGTACATTTTCCTGCATGCAGGACATATTAGCTCCGAAATTTTAAAATACTGATTTATTCCTGCAGCCAGTTTAGTCACATATCCTACTGTAAAGAGTATCCTATGTGTCAATCTAGATCATAAACTATCTGCCAAATTTTATCTTAATTCGATCAATAGTTCTTGCGTAAATAAGTACCATCCATTCATCCTCACAAAATTTCGACCGTATAATATAAGAAGTAAGTAAAACTATTCCCTCCTACTAACGTATACTTTTCTTATTCAGATTATCGATAATAGCCATACAAGACGTGGTCGAGGAGAGCGCGTTGCAGATGATCTGCGACGAGCTGAACTCGCCGTCGCTGCGGCGGGTGCGGGAGTGGCGCGCCAGCAGTCACAAGTGGGACTACTGTTTGCCGAAACTGTCCAAATGGTGAGTTTTTGCCACTGAACTGTTACTAGGAAAACGTCCAAATGATGACTTAAGTTCCCTGAACTATTAATAGGAAGCAAATTATGAAGTATGTATATGTATGTATGTAGCAGAATTGTTGCTTATTGTTTGTGTTGGTGGTGGTGGTAGTACAGTGGTGAGTGTTCCGAGGAATTTGAAATAACGCCTACATAACCCTACCTTTACTGCACTACCATGTGATTCCATCCACATTAACTAGACTCGTGGCGATCCACAGTTCTCTTTATAGATATTTCTGCAAATTATGAATTGAACTTCCTCCCGACGTATTGCCGGAACGCTATGACATAGGTTCTACAAGAAAGTTACAAAAAGGGGTAGTCGTCAAACCCGGGGATGCATTCGACATAGGTAACTCCTCTGGTGTTGCATATGTCGAATGTCTCAGAAAATGATTAGGACTATGCATAGGAAATAAATAAAATTACAAAAAAAAACTCTTTTCTTAAATTAGGTCAGCTTTTTTTAGATTCTCACAATCACAATCTACTTGTTTACCTTCATAGTATACCTGGTTAATAGTCGGAATCAGAAAGATCATAATAGGAAAGAACACCTTTCATGCTCAGACAGAATGGCCGAGATAATCGTATGGTAAAAGTTCACCGCATTTAACAGATTTGAAACACTAGTTTAAAATAACATTTCTCGGTATCTTAACGAATCCCAGATATTCAGATAAAAGCTATTTCGGCATATTATACCGAAGTACTTCTCAGAAGCAACATTGTTCATATAAATAATCAGTTATCATAGGTAGGTACCGTTAAATACATTATCGTAATCAATTAAGAAATATATGTTATACTGTATGTATTAATATAACTAAATATGACATTCTAAAAGACAAGTTTTAATTCACTGTGTTCCGCGGTGTCATTCGCGTTTAAATAAACCGGGCAAGTGAGAGCCGGTCTCGCAGGCGTAGGGTTCCGTGGCATTATCATTAATAAAGTTATATCATAATAAATAAAGTTGAACAGTTTTCCAACTACCAACATAAGTTTGTGTTTCATAGTGTTTGTATGAATTACAAAGTTATGTTATTCGGTTTTTGAAAAAGTGCTATATCTCAAAAACTGTCAACCTTATCTTGTTCGAACCAATTTTCTTTAAAAGTTTTCCTTGACATCTACAACATATGCTTTATCCAGATTTTTCACTCTCTTAGTTTAAAATTTAGAAGGGTTATCTCTCAAGTTCCATGTATGGGGATGGGATATTTTCATATGTATGTTCCATATTTTTTATATATTTTTTATTTTTGTGCATAATTCGGTGAGCGGTTTACAGAATACACTTACCTACCAAGTTTCAACTCTGTAGTCTTAATAGTTTCCGAATAAAGTGGTTGTGACATACGGACAGACGGACGGACAGACAGACATGACGAATATATAAGGGTTCCGATTTTTGCCATTTGGCTACGGAACCCTAAAAATGTAATAACTTTCGATAGAGTAGATAGATTTTAATAAAATAAATATTAAGTTATACTTAAGATATGAACTATAAATATTTTTTTCAATCATGAAGTTTATGGTACATGCGAATTCAAACACACAAACGGACATGTCTGTCCGTTTGTATGCCGGTGTGTGTCCGTTCTGGCAAAAGGTCCAAGAATTATATAATAGAAATTGCTATTACCAATTCTCAGACCTTGAATAGTATTTTTGTTTGCAAACTTATATACAGGCACGCGGAGCCATTATTTTTATGAAATGTATGGACGTTTTTTGACGATTTTGACGACCCGCGTGGCGGAGCGGTCACCATACCGGTCTGACACGCAGTGGGTCCCGGGTTCGATCCCCGGCCAGACAGACATATGAATGATGAGTTTAGATATCTGTTCTGTGTCTGGGTGT
>MOOZ01000935.1:617921-630281 GCA_002930495.1 Cecropterus lyciades | reverse complement strand
ATATTACTATAGATAGTATTGTATCGTAATAGCTCATAGAACCTAATACTTAATATAAAATCTTGGCTTATGTACAAAAATCCTTCAATACCGATTAAGTGTATTAATTAGTGGTCCATTTACAAATTTAAATATTGCGGGCAAAAAAAACTTTGTCTACATATATTTAATTTATGATGATATTTGCCGTTAAAATATTGTTTCCCGACTCTAAATTCTGCCGCCCTTTGTCTGATCCGAATAACGAATGAGATTCTGGAGGACTAAAAGATCTAGTAGCTGGCTTGCATTTCGTTTATGAAAACATAGTAACACTACCGCTTATTTACATTTGTAATCAAGTCACGATAGAATCGAACTTAAGATCGGCCACGAATTAGCCTGAGGACCTTGACACACCCATCTTTTACGCCAAACAATATACCACTAGTCACAAAACGGTTCTATTTAAACGCTACTAAATTTAAGAAGTACCTAATTCCACCTACATCCCTAAGGAAAAGCCAGAGGATATAGACCGCGCGGCAGCCCAGCAAACGCGACCACGGCTAGTAATGACACCCGCGGTAAGCATGGACGACATCGAAGACCCTCACGCTCGCGACGTGTTGTGCCGTGACATGTACACCAGCGACACCACGCGTGCGTTGAGGGAAGCGGTCACGAGTCGTCCCAACGTCACGGCGCCCTTTCCGAAACACGCCGCAAGGGCTAATCCGGTTAGTGAGGCAGGATCTATCTATCCCGATTACAGATTCGTATGCTAGTGAACTTATATAAGTAGATACTTATTATGATGTAAACTTTCAGTATTGTGGTCAGACATTAGTGACAAAAGATATGCTTTTGAATTTTATATAAGCAGACCTTATGTCTACAACGAAAATAGTGTAAAAAAATATAAAGAAATTTTATTGTAATGTAAAAAAATTATGAGCATTCATCATATTGTACGCACTTGTTTAAATAGCTAGGCAAATAGAATTCTCTAAATTATGTTTATATTAACAC
This sequence comes from Cecropterus lyciades, assembly GCA_002930495.1. NCBI lineage: Eukaryota > Metazoa > Arthropoda > Insecta > Lepidoptera > Hesperiidae > Cecropterus > Cecropterus lyciades. The sequence continues at coordinate 629,270 of MOOZ01000935.1, read as the reverse complement.
CTGTTAAGATAAAACCACCGATAAAGCTAGTCAAAAAGATGAAAAAACTCGTATTACATAAGGTGGTCGATTATCATATGTCACCGACATTAAAATATTTTGTACACAAAATATGTAACGTCGAACATATTTTGTGTGTATATGCCTACTGACTCACTTGAAAACTTATCTGTTTTAACGGAAGTTTTAGGAGAAATCTCTGTTGTCACATTGAGCGCCAATGTCGAGAGTATGTATATTTTGGGTGATTTTAATGCTCATCCCCAACAGCTGTTTTTTTACCCCTGACGCAAAAAGGGGTTTTACAAGTTTGACTGTCTGTCTGTGTGTCTGCCTGTGGACATGTAGCTCCTAAACGGGTGAACCGATTTGGATTCAGTTTTTTTTGTTAGACAGCAGGTTTCTGGGTGCTGGTTCTTAAATACGTTTTATCAAAATCGGTTCAGTCAGTTATTATATATAGATGGTGAAAGTGGTGATGAAAAATCAAATATTTTTTAATATTCACAAGTGGGGTATCCAATAAAAGGACATAACAAATAACTATCATATATCAAATAACATCAAAGGTGGTTGAGCCATTTAGTAGTAGGTATGAGAGTGAGAATGGGGATGAATAATCTAATATTGTCAAATATACCCAAGTAACGTATCAAATGAAAGAATTGCCGTGTCCATAACAGGAATTGTCCATTCCATTGAATCGGTCAAATTAATTAAAGATATGGTAGGTGAAATGTTAAATATTGAACGCATATCAAATACATCATCTCATCATATACATCACATCAACTCGTATTTCATGTGATGTATACAGATATAAAGGTATATACAGGCAAATAACGAAACATACAATACCAAATGTGGCATAAAAATTTTAAAATTAAATTAAATTTTAAATTTAAAACCCCCAACGATATAAAGATATGTGAGCAAACATTTAAAAATTTAAAAATAATATTTATAGATCGAACGAGCACCAAGCATCAAATTCGAGCGAGTTATACCTATATTTTAATTATAGAAATATAACATTTGCTCATTAAAATTGTACTACAATGTAGCTGCGGAAGGGTACCGCTTAACTTAATCAAACCCTTAATTCGATTGACTATCTATTGACTACCTAAACTCTCCACCGAGAGTGCAATCGTGAGTTTCATGCACACTGTCCAGTAAGTACTATACGAGACGTAAAACTTCGATACATGCTTGTTTTTTGGATCTCTCTAGGGCCTTCGACCTCGTCTCGTACGACGTACTATGGCGGAAACTGCATGATAAAGGTGTGCTAGGAGAGATTTTAAAGATATTGCAGTACTGGTATGCAATGCAGATCAATAATATGAAATGGGCGAAGACGTTTTCTGAGTTCTTCAGTAGAGTGCGGAGTCCGGCAGAGCGGTCTAACGTCTCTCAGACTCACCGACGCTCTTTTGGTCGAACTCAGCCGCATGCGTGTAGACTGTAGCGTGGAAGGAGTCAACGTCAACAACATCAGTTACACTGATGACATGGTGCTGCTGGGGCCGACTGCTGCATCCGTATAAACAATGCTAGGGGTCTGTGAGGCGTTCACAAGTGGGCATGGGCATCTTTCGGACCGTCGGTGGGAGGAATGATCAATATGAACCCCACATCACATTAAATGTGTGCCCTGCGCACAGCTATTCCATTGAATGTGATGTGGGGAATCTGATTCGAATTTCAGTGATTAGCTCGTTCAAACAAACAAACTTTTAAGCTTTATAATATAATAACGTAAATGAAGTATGTATTCGTACAGCTTACTATAACTAACTAACTAGGGGACGTCTTACACTCCAGTCTCTCATGTGCTACGGCTAAGTCGACATAAGGGCGGTTGGGCCCGTTGGGCAAGGATGTTCGGGCCTCGAGGGGTACTCTCCTTACCCGGGCAATTCTCTGGGAGATCGAATATCTCCCGGATCCTTAACATTTATACATAATAATACAATATTAATAAAACATTGTAATATAATGTACAAATGTGAAAGATATTTACCATCCCCGCTGTTTAGTGGGTGGTTACAGATTACTCATACCTTCAATTCTGCGTTTATCTAGATAGTATTACCCAAGTTGCAGCCGCCAGCAGTGCCTCCGGAGTGGCGCATGGAGTCGGTGTCGTGGGACGGGAAGCAGCTGAGAGGCTTCTGTGACCCCACCAGGGATTTCTGGCTGCGACAAGATTTACCTAAGTATATTTTTAATATCAATGTATTAGGGGTCGAATGGCATAAATAACATTTCAGTAAAAATACTTTTTATACTATAATGATTATCAACGAGTTAACATTGTGTTTTTGCCCAAATGTACTTTATGCCTTTGAAGTATCGATTTATTCATTAAAATATCCTAGCGTATAGGCAGACGGGTCACTGTTGTAAAATAGTCACCTTCGCCTATGTCTACCTGTTTTCGTACTTTTTTAAATCACTGTTAAAGCCAAGGAAAATTCCACAACTTTTTCCTACTTATGCTGTTTACAAATAGGTATACCAATTAAAATAGAAGCGCAGACGAAAACTCCTCCATATAGTAATGCGTTCCCCCAATTATGAATTCTGTCTACACTTGGTTTAGTTTTTCAATACGACATTGGAAAACTAAAGAGGAAATAAAATAATAGTACCTACTAGAACTAAGAAAAGGAGGTTATAACATATGGCACGCTAGATTATTCCCGTGGGTCCGCCCACTTCGGTCGCATTTACCACCAAATGATGGTCATAAACTATCTGTGCGTCAAATTTCTGTAAAATCTGACCAGTAGTTTTTGTGTGCAAGTATAACAAACACACATCATCCTCACAAACTTTCGCATTTGTAATATTAGAAACATTAGTGAGATAAGGAGTAAGATACCTAAGATAAGATGTGATGTGTAACTGTGAACGTGTGAACTTTATCTTTCAGGTGTAATGCATGTAACCAATCAGCTGTCATACAATCTCATAGGAAAATGTTGCGACAGATGAAGCACTGAGTTCCGGTCACAAATGCTTTTGTATGATTTTTCTTTATGACGGTACTAAAATACCTAGTCTTATGGATCGGTTAATAAATACGAGTAGGGAATTACCGTAGAGTACTTGATCGTGATTTCTTTTTAAATATTTACTAAGTTTATGTAAGTTTATTTTACTTGATAAATATCTACTTCCTATTTTTTATGTTCAATAAATTTGTTTAAGAATTATAAATTTGTTTCTTTTACTTTTTAAAACAAACTTCCGAACGTTTGTATAGACTTATTTTACTGGTACCAAAGGGCAGTGCCTAGATTATTTATTACAGTAGGCGCAAGAAATCTAAATTAGTTATTAAAATACACACATTTACCTAATAATTGTTACATTATTCTTAATCTGACATATTAGTTAGGTAGTCTCTAAAATATACATATAGATAATACATAGTTAATTATTTTTATAATATATTCTTTGGCATATTTTTGTTAAATTTGTCATTTGCATTTTAGTGACATTTATTCTGGATTTTCGAAGACCGACTTTGATAATTAACAAATATAATTATTTATACTATTTATTTTTATTTTATTTTATATTTATTAAACAAAAACATGGATTCCTTACTAAATACATATTTAACGTTGCTCAAAATGTCTGAAAACGACCCGCGCTACGATTCAATGTTGTTCAACTATGAAACGAGTATGAAGACCGATTTTCGAAACGGTGCAATTTACGATATAAAGAAAACTCTTTACCGGGAGAAACCTAAATGTTTGAGGATAAGACCACCTCCTCTGAAGGATATCCATACCATGACAGACTGGAAGATGCCTCACTTGCCAATTGACTTGTTAGTTAAGCCTAAGGAGGTGGTGCGAACTGATCCAAGAAAAATTCAAGAGCGTTATGTGAGTTACTTAGCTAAATTTGTCCCACTGTAAGTACAGGTTTCCTTTTACAACCTGGAGAGGACTGCTTTCAACAATTACAGTACCTACCAATCATAGTAATGCAATACTGTAATACAATAAACTACCTTTGCCTTTGGGTGTAGTGTGATGAAAAGGTGTAGTTGATTACCTATTAATGTCCAGACATTAGTAGGTAATCAACTCCACAAAATAATACAGTCCTATCTGAGTTCAGCCATAAATATATTGCTAGATACCCTAAAGGACTCATTTGAAATACGTGTGTCTTCCTTGCCACAATCTTCAAACCAAAGCATAACATACATGGCACAACGCTGATGGTCTCCATAGCTCCGATTAGCCAGTCTTATTTTTACCTCCAGAGTCGCATCGCGAGGTGTTCCATCACCTTCAAATGATACATAGATATAAGACTACATATATCGTAAATTTTAGGAGAAACTTGAAGACCTAGATAAAGATAAAGTCAAAGCGACCCGCCCCCGACTGGTCATGCCACCGGCGGTGAGCATGGACGACATCGAGGATCCATTGTAAGTAGCGCTATTAAGTACATAAGGACAGTACAAAGTACATAAATACTACCATGGTAAAAAGTATTGTTTGTGTTAATCCAAGACATAAACTTTAAGTGTGCGAAATTTAACCCAAATCCGATCAGTAGGTTACTGATCGGATCTTATTTATCTTATCTCGGTTATGATCTTCTCTTATTCCTCGTTGAGACGTGCAATGCGAGAAAATAATCTTTGTAATATCTTAACGCGAAGCGTTTGAGATGGTGCACTGCTTTTACCTACTCTCATTGTCTCAAAGTCAAGCCATTTTTTCGACATTAATTGCTTTTTAAAATTTAAATTTACGCCATGTTTTCTTCCCTGTCTGATCAGTCAACGAGAACTTCTCACTAAAGAAGCATACACGTCTTCGGCCAAGAATGCCATGGTGCTAGGTATCGGCACTAAATACGCGCAATCGCCTAATATGAGGGCACCCCTAAAAGGAACTTTGTCACCAAATAATCCTGTAAGTACACTAAAAGTAAAAATTAATGTGATATTTTATTTTGGAATCATATTTAATATTGAACATTTGCTTTGAAAAGGCGGTATTATACCTATTGGTTATTTTATTACGTACTTCCTGTGATATGCAAACCGTTTAATTAACACAGTTAATAATTAAAAATATATTTAAATATTTTTGTATGATGCACGACAAAACCCAAGCATGAATAAGTGTTAACATACATTAATGATTTTTTGGGATTCGCCTTCAATATGTGCCTGTCAATATAGAAATTCTGTCAAAGGTACGAACAGTCCTTTCTAACGTAGGTAATACCGCCAAAGTGACCTACCTTGTGAGCCTGGAGAAGGCGGAACTTGTCTCAAATCTCAAAACTTGCCTATTACTAAAATCATATTTGACCTATAATTTTTATTTTATTATATACCAGATGGCCATAGAAAAGTGGCAATTCCCGTACATTTCGCCGGAATGGCGGATGGATTCCGTGTCATGGGACTCGCGACAGCTGCGTGGTCACTGTGATCCAAAAAGGGACTTCTACCTTGGTCTCAACACTCAGTAAGCACATATAGCTAGCGTAATGGATTGTGATAGATTACAATCCATTACGCTAGGTATAGTTTTAGAGTTAAGGCACTTTTTTAGTAGTGGGCCTGTGTCCAGCAGTAGAGCTATTAATAGTCTAATTTAGGGCTAACAACTTGCGATCAATGGCCAATAATAACAGAAATAATTAAGTACGTAATTTGTAGGTGAATAGGATGGTGAAATAACTCATCGCGGGACGCACAAACTTTATGGTCGTAATTTGAACAGCCCTTGGACATCTTTATAATTCAGTCTAAAGAATAGATTGACAACTATAACAGGACCGTTGTTTTCACAGAAATATAACACCTAAACACCAAAACGTTGAAATAGTTTTGTAAAATATACGAAACAGGATTGTTATTAGAATTTTCGAGATAAATTCTATTGCCTATTGTGAATTATTAAAACAATGTTTATGGTTCTTGTAAGTTTTTTTTTATAACAATACTTTTTTATGACACTAAAAAGCGCGCGAAATCTAGGCGGCCACTCACCGCACCGCTTCTCCGCCCTCAGATAAAGTATTAGTCCTTAATGAGTTGCTACAGTATATTTTACGACTTCGTCAAAATGGTGTTTTCTTGTTGGTGTCTTGTTTTATTTATTATGTTTAAATAATTAGATTATTTCCATACAATGTTATTGATTAACTAAATATGTTTAAAATGAAAACATTCAGGTCTCTTTGACAGTGTTTTTTAAGTTGGTAAATTAATGATTGATTAAAATTATTTCAGGTGTGCAATCTGCAATGATACAGCGGCGCGGGAGCACAACAAGAAAATGTTAAGGGAAATGAAAAACAACACTATGCAATAACATTTATTCGATTTCATCTTGAAAAAAATATATACAAGTGAAAAGACAAAATAATAATAAAATAGTCTTCACACATAAAATATATGCAAACCGATTAAAAAATGTGCTTGTTTAGTATGTAGAATATAGATCCTGAAAATGATTGACAATTATTTCATACATAACAATAGTATCGAAATTAAATCACGTTTACCTAATCTGAAAAAAATATAAATATAATACATATTAAAATAATTCTAACATTGACAATAAATGCTTAAATTTATTAGATTATACATATTTTACTCCATCCTTAACTATCTACGAATAACATTGGAATATTTTATGAAATGTTTATCAATAATAACAATAAGTAACATGAATATTTTAATTGACTGCATTGCTATAACTCGGCAGCCCTCAGCAAAATGCATATAGCGTTATTTAAAATAAATATCACATCAGTTGCATATAACTTTACTAAGCTTAATAATTTCTTAAAAATAAATGTGAGTACTGACTCGAGCATTCGCGTGTACGTATTATTACAATACACTTGAATGCTTTCATTAGTCCTCTCCTAAATAATAAAATGTCAGTATGTCTCGATTCAAATTGTTTAAAAGACAAAACAAATACATGTATATATATATTATCAACGTAAGTAAATAGTAAATTATGTAAAAATACAATGGGACTTCGTAGACCCATTTATTGTCCGCTATTAAAAAAAATGCTAACGGAAATTATAAATAATTCTTAAAATACCATTGTTTCCCACCACAGCGATCACGTTTCGTTGTTGCAACGTTCGTCGCATACCACGCGCTAATCAAATCTACGCCACGCCCCACGTACAAATATGTTGGCCGGTCTCATCTCATCTAAGGTAGGAACCATATAAAATAAAAAATTAAGGAACTCATTATCATTACAGTGCTCAAGAAATTGTTAAATCAAAAAGTAACACAATTCGATTAAGTTCAAAACTAATAATTTGTAGCGAGACATACTGAGGTGTTTTCACATAGCATTATATTGCTAAGCGTTCTAACATCTTACTGCCTAGAAACTTAGATCGATATCCTTAACATTACTCAAAGATATTGCATACATCTATATTTAATCGGTTTGTACGAGTAAAGATCATGCATGCAGGCGTATATTTACGTACATACAATTAATCGTGTGGTTTTCGCATCTTTTATAGACGTATGTAATTTCTTTATTAATAATATACTCATACATTATCCAACCGAATATTTAACGCCTTATTCGTTACCAACATTACAAGTTTTAGAACATCATTCAGTCTCGTGATTCAATCCGTTGCATTCCAAATGCCCTTCTCTTCAATAATAATAATAACAGATACATATAATATTAATTTCCAACAATATAAATTATATTCAGTTCACTTCGTTGTTTATTTTAAATTGAACTAGCAGTCTATCTTTCTTTTTTGATTATGATTTATTGATTTTAAAAGTTTCCTCAATCTACACTTGGCTATAGAGAATTTAGACATTATTCTAGTATACGGGTTAATTAATGTATATTATGAATGTTTTGTTTACTTCCGTTATATTTATATAGACATATTATATAAAGAATAAAAATAAAAAAGAAATCAAAATTAAGACGATTAATAAGATATTGTGAATTAGCATACAAAGCGAAAGCAACATTTGATCGATTGAATTTTTCATATTCAAGATTAATACACATTTCGTATATAATTTTAATTTATAAACGCTCAATAGCTTTTTAATGTCCTTCTATATTATGATAAGAGTCAACAAAACCAAGATAATGAAAGTTTGATACATATTAAATGACAATAAATTAAATAACTGGTGGAAATTTCACACTTGATTTTATTAATTAAAAACGCATTGACGCGCGTTTTTGAGGGAAAAAATCTACCTTGCATTATTAAAAAATAGTGAAAGTTGCCGAGAGGGTGAAAATTAGTAAACACTTATTCCCGTGAAAAATTCAAAATTTCTAAACTCATTATAAATATTAGGATTTCAACTGAGCCTCATCTACCGGGTCCAAGTAAATCTAAGAAGAAGAACCATCCGGATGATCCTATAAGTACAAAAAAAAAACATCAAACCGGTCGAGTCACTTACGAGAAAATTTACGAACGCGTACACTGTATAAAACTGTATATAATGAGAAGGCTATTTCTGCTTATAATATTTCCGCAAAGTGACAATATCCTTTTTCGTCCTACTCATGCGCACCAGGTAGCTCCTACTACCTAACTGGACCACCTTCAGCTCGCTGGGGCTGTCCCGCGGTCATCCGTCCAAGGCCTCCAGCAGACACATATTCGCGAGGGCTAATGCGGAGTTCTGCCGCACGGGGGCGCTGGGGTCCTTCAGTAGCTGTAGTAAACGGGTGCGGGCTGATCGCGTCACGTCTGGATCCAACTCGCATTCTTCTGGGTGCTTCTCTTTGATGCGATACAGCTCTGCGTAGAGTAGACCTGGAAGTAAGGTTTATTTAAAAGGTGAGAGAACTTGTCGTGATACGCCGTTGCGCTGTAAGCTTTCAAGGACGCCGTTAGTTTATGATTCAGGCGGACATTGATCTAAAGCACTGTGGATTTCTTGGGGTTGCTGCTTCCTTTTGGTGAGGCCCTTGACAGGTTTACATTTTTGGTAACAGCAAGCTCTCCGCCGGGGCCCCACTCACCCAGCAGCAGCGGCGCGTGCGGCCGGAGCTCGTCCCGCGCGCAGTGCAGGCGGGCGGCGGGCCGCTCCCCGCCGGGGCCCCACACTCACCCAGCAGCAGCGGCGCGTGCGGCCGGAGCTCGTCCCGCGCGCAGTGCAGGTGGGCGCGCGCGGCGGGCAGGCAGCGCGCGGCGGCGGCGGGCCGCTCGGCCGCCAGCAGCCGCAGCAGCGCCGCGAGGAACTCGTCCAGGTAGAGGCGGCCCTCGTCCACGAGGTGCGCCTGGGCGAATTCCGACGAGCGCGGCGCCTCCAGCGTGCGGAACACCGAGCGCAGCGTGAACTTGCTCGCCTGCATCGATTTTGTGTTACATACGCAACGTTAGTTTTCGCGAACAACTCGCCGTGAAATAACTGAAGCCGCACTCAAATACGAACGTTGATTCTTTGTGATTCAGACTAAAAACCTACACTCATGGAAACCTATTTTTTCTTAACGTGCTTCAAATAATTATGCATGTGTATTCATGAGCGACGTTTTTATGCTCGCTTTAATGAATTATTTGTGAGCATCTAAATATTACATTAGGGATAACTATCACCGTAAGTAACAAATATTTACACAATAAACTAAATATTTATTTATCCGGCTCGAAGGACCTCGACAGAGGACTAAAGCACTTATAATAATAATAAATTCAATAATAAACAAATCCTAACCAACATTATTGAACCTAACCAACTCACCCTAACAACAGCAGGATTATTATCACACAGATGTAGCAGGAAGCAGGGCAGAGAGGCGATTGACTGATCCACCAGTGCCTCAGACTTAACCCTGCTGGCAATGATCCCGAACAGCCGTATAGAGTTCTCCCTGAGCTGAGCACAATCAGTGCTCATGAATGGCCGTATCTTCTGGGAAATGGAGACCAGTTCGCGGTCAAACTCCTTATCGAGTTCCTCGGTTTCCGTCAGCAGCCGACTGAGACCTTGGATCGCTGCGAGAGGTACGTTATCGATAGGTGATCTGAAAAAGGTAATCATATTTTTAGACCCTTAATTGTTACGTATTTATCGTACGTGAATAAATTGTAAGTACATATTCTTCGAACAAAGCATATGAGTTTTTCAGGTAGTAGGATCCGTCGTGGTTCGACTACGGAAACACTATTTCGCCGCTGTTTAGAGCTGCTGTGTTTTGGTGTGAAGAGTGTGGTAAGGTAGCAACGTAATGTGGCCAATCTCAGGTAAGACCTGATCTTGAGTTGATAACAGATGTCCATGGGCGGCTGTGGCATGTCCAAGTGTGGTCCAGCCTGGCGTCCACGGGAAGGACAATACGAATGCGTAAGAACCAGATGGTGTGGTGGGCCCAGCCGCTTACCTGGGAGAAGCCCGATGGGGCAACGCGCTTACAGGACTCCGGTTGCCGCCCTTTGGAGATTCCAGATTCCTCTTTGTAGCGCCGAGGACGGCCACTTTTAGTGCAGGTGGCAGTGACACAGGTGAATTCTCAAGGTGCATGCTTATTTGCAACATTCATTTAGAAAAAAATACATTCAATCAAATCCAAAATATATATTGAATACTTACTGCGTCTGTTTAGCATCAACACCCTGGCTAAGGGCGTTGAGGGCCTGCGGGAACGCCTGCGCACGATGCTCGCGGCCCAGCTGCGATATGTTGGCGGCGCCGCGGAGACAGGCGGCCCGCACGCGGGGGTCCTCGTCCTTCCAGCCGGTGTTCAGGGTCGCTAGCACTGTTTCGATGAGTAGTGGATTGTCGTTGCACCTGAATGAGAATACATTTCGTGGAGTTTAATTAGGTGACCTGAACTAAAAGCATTTATAAAAGGTATTTTGGAATGGATATATTATACAGATTTATAATTATCGGCGTAAAAAGATCGGCTAAGGTCTGTTTTTTTCCATCTTATGTTAAGAGGGGGGGAGGGGGGTCCACAATATATAGACTCTAAAATGTATGAAACAAAAAGAAATCAAATCGTCGTCTTTGAAAATTTAGCCCATTTGATTTGTAAAATTTGAGCCCATTCTCAGTATAGGCGAGTAAATAATGCTTGGGACTTCCTCTCCCCTTTTCATATATATACATTAAGTAACTTCGCGAGTAACACGACAATCTAGGCTACGGATTTGTTTTTCCAAGATGTACTTGTTTTTCCTATAGTTCAGCGGGTCCAGCGCCAGGCGCAGCGAGCACGCCCGTCGTCGTACCTGTAGTTGAGCAGGTCGGCCAGCAGCACGAGCACGGCGGTGCGGTGCGGCGGCAGCGGCGAGCGCGCGTACTGC
>MOOZ01000935.1:537771-549021 GCA_002930495.1 Cecropterus lyciades | reverse complement strand
AGAACAGCAGTTCCGAAATTATATTTACTTACTTTTACATTATTGTGCAATAAGAATAAAATAAAAAAGTATATTATTGTAGTATTTATGTAGTACAAATTGTACAAAACATAGATATGTGTACATATAGATATTTTGAAATGTGACGTCACTAATTAGCTCTCCTCCCATCCCATGTCATATAATGTCACACTTTATCGGCCCAACGCCCTCGCTTAACGTGTGACATAATTTATGGATGACTCCTTGGGTTAACATGCTCGTTTTTGCCGCGGACATGCAAGATGTGGAATGAACTTCCGTATTCGCGGAGCGGCATGACATGGGGCTCTTCAAAAAAGCTGCCCAAAGATCTCTCCCAAAGTCGACGATGTATTGGCGACTCCTCTGGTGTTGCAAATGTCCGTAGACGATTGTGACTAATTTCCATCAGGTGGCCCGTTTGCCTAATCTCTAGGTTTGAGTATAAAAAAAAAATCACTGTAATAATCGCATCTCATATACAAGAGTTTCTGTCTATGTTTTCCTTGAGTTTATTGATGCGCCCACGCTCGTTAAAGTTCACCATGTGCGCTGCTCGGAACGAGATGGTATAAAATGTACTAAGTAACTCAGTACTGAGTTAGTTACTGTTCTTTTCTTATTGATTGTACATTATTATTAGTAATGCTGTCCTATTGAAACAGTGTGAGTTCGTTACGAGAAAACTTAAAATATAAAATTAGTACTTATATTTAATTAAGGGGCAGAGAATCTCCTTGAGATGTTTTGGTTCTATTAGAGAGTATTATTCTACAATTTGCTTAGTTTACCCGAAAACTTCTAAAGTTTAGCGAAAGTTATACACACACACATTTCTAAATTGAAACATGATCCCAAAGACGACGAAAATTGTTAAAGTACTTCACCTGAATGAACTATTTACTCAAACACCCGAGATTTATACCAGGTATTCATATTAAAGCGTTGTGTTGTTGCCGCGATCATTTGGCACACAATGGTATCACAATTAAACTGTCCAGTTTCAAACAAAAAGGGGCGAATGGCGACTGAAAAATGGCTGCAAACAAAACGTACCGTTCATTATTGTTTAATTATTACAAACTCATTGTTCGTGATGGAACTGCGGAACGACGGTTTGTGGGTAGGTACGTGTTCAGGCGCCCGGTAGGCTAACGATTTGCCTAGAGAAAAATTGTTGTTTGATTCGTATCGCTAATTCGAGTGTGAAACGACAGTCCCCTTCAACAAGTTTATCAAAACGCATTTTTTACGTTTCGGACATTATTGCAAGGTATGGCCGAAAACGAAAAATGCCGTAAACGTTCAATGTACATTGTAATAAATAAGCAAAAACATAAACAATTATTGTTTTATGGAAAGGTAATAAATGCACACTAAGGGCACTGTTATACTCAAATAGACTATATTAATTACCTAAATATGTTAGACCTTTTTGTTGCAATGACATGACACACCTGTCTTGTGCGTCCTAAAATGAAATGAGTTAATATATGATAGACAAGCTGAGCTTAACATGGTTACATACAGCCGATATTGTATACCTTATACAATTTTAACATTATAGCATTGTTTCTTAGAGTACTGATAGCAACTAATATTAGCGGCAGTGACGGTGGCTGCGTGCGCGTAGAGCGCGCGCGTTTTTAATTTTTTGTGCGAAACCCTAATTACATTTTCTAAAATAGAAGTACGCCTGTATCTTTACGCCTTATGACATCAGCTATCCAACAGTGAAAGTCCCGTGAAAATCGGTCCAGCAGTTGCAGAAATTAACCGAAACAGACAGACAGATGTTTTGTTATCATATATACTTCCATATGCATTTGGTAAAAAACTGTTTTTTTTTGATAGCACAAACAGACACTTCAATTTTATTTATATGCATAGATTCAAATCCAAAGTTCGTCCATCATCCATTCATACGCCATTTGTGGTTCACTTCTTGACATAAGCGTGCCTACTGGGTTTTTTTTCCAATTGCCGTCGTGCCTGGCATGCGTGTAGGTGATTACAGTGTGTGTGTTGATATCGAACGGGAAGACGCTTCTACTCATCTCCTAGATTTTGTTCTTTAGTCGCCTCCTATGAATCTAAGGTAATTTAATTATCTTATTATCTTTTTGTATATAAAATGTATATATTATGTATAAAATAATTGTAAACAAGTAAGTAGGAACATAATTTGTTTACCGAAGTTCGATAGTGCATTCCTTCATCATTAAAATCTTGTAAGAGCGTTCTCTAAATTCTGACGGGGCATCTTAAATTATTGAAATAGAATCAGCGCGAGTTATTTATGCGCCAAAAAATCACCTAATTCACCAACTGTTATTTATTACCGAAATATTCTAGTGTGCCGCACTCTACGAGCAATAAACAGTTTGCATTACGCTATTTTTAATTCGCTCGCCGTTCGCATCAAACTTATACACAGTATGATAATTTTATTCGTCGTCAACCCATTATTGTCCCACATAGTGTTTTAGGTCATAGTCTATCGTGCTGGCCAAGTGCGGATTGGTAGACAACATACACCTTTGAGAACATTTTTTTACAGAAAGATGTGTAGGTTTCCTCAAGATGTACTTTCACCGTAAAGCAGTGATAATTAATTTTTAATACGCACATACATCTGGAAAAATCAGCGTGCCTGGGAATCAAACCACGTCCCTTTGATTAAGTGGCCGAGTTTTAACTATCGCTGTTATCACTGTTCAATATAGTATTTTATTAGTCTTTCAAATTTGATATGAGCTATATAAGCTATGTTAGATAGACTCTTGTTAACATTTTTGGATTCTGCCTGGTGATAGTACATATTATGTTGTTTTGATATGATATTTATTAAACTTATGATTTATTTCCTGCCTGTGTCAATCTTATGGCACGCTTTATGATTGTATTCATATTATTAATTAAGACCGCTAAAATTAATAAATCAAAACTAGCTTTTAGTAACAAAAAGTCTGTTGCTATCTTTTGACTCTGTCTGTCGCCCGTGTTTTTGTTCGTTTTGCGAATTGTGGAGCCGTGTTGACAACTAAATTTAGCCGACCTGGCGTCCACCCGACCCAGTCCAGTCGAGCTCTCGTCTTCGTGACAAATGGTCATTGTTTATGTTTTGTTTATCGTACGACGATATAAAGTATTGTGCACACACAGGCAGGCCATTGCACCTTCAGGTTTACGCAACACGTGGCCAAGGAGACGTCGGCATTGTGGCACTTATCCGACGATAGATTACCGTTCGTCGAACTCATTACTCGATGGTCACCATGTATTTTATATTTTACAATGATTGTTGTTTTATTTATAATTGTTGATATATACGCCTGTAACCAATGAAATACTCTCTTGAAAACGTAGATATACATTTTTAATTTTAAACTTACAGGTTTTTTAAATGGATTCAGTGTAGAAATGATTCTATTGCATGTCTCGAACGAACTCCGCTACAAAGGAATATTACTAACAACAAACTACCTATAGATGTATTCAGTGAAAAGGTGTCAGTTGGTAGCATGACTAGACTTATTATCCAGGTTTCTAATTAGTTTCTGTTGATGGACAATATGTTACTATACATATTGCCCGGCCGCTGAGAGAATGCATTCCTGGCAGGTCGTGTCCGAATGATCGATGTGACTTTGGAGTGGCGTAGAATTTACGTTTAAAATATAATTTGATTATAAAAGATATTTTTTGTCCCTAAAAACGCGAAATATAATTTGAAAATGTATCTTTTTTAAAATAACACTGAATAGCGTAATTTCGCACTAAATTTGGTATTCATTAAAAATGAAATTAAGGAAAGATAATTAAAATCAAAACTATTTATTTTAAAAGCATAATGCGCTGTTACAATATTTCCAAAATAAATTAAAACTCGAGTTTATAAATCGTAAACTAAAATTTATACTGTAGTTTTAATTTATTTTATAACATTTTCGGAGATTTAAAACCTTTCTTTACAAATCTGCGAATTATTAACACTAGCAATATTCGTTGAATGAACGTACATGAAAAACTCTCAAAAATATAGATTTGTTTCTTGTGTGTTGCTGCGATGTGTTAGTTGTTAATAATATATCATATTAATATAAAGTGTCAGTATTTCTATAAAATAAATAATAGCGCTAACTAAACCACACTATTATAACAATATATTAGTTTGAACACGTCGCACAGTATACAATGTCTCATTGAAAATTTTCTCTGACATCGTTATCACGTCTTATCTCGATAAAAATGCCTTACCTACATCGTTTCTCACGAAAATATTAGTATAAGCTAATGTTTGGACAGAGCCGGCGACGCTGATAACGATCATTAAAACCAAGCCTCTAAGAACAATATTTTACTTTTATTCCATTTTAACACTCATTACTTTACGATCATAACATATTTAACTAAATTATAAATGAGATAGTTTGTGTGGGTGTATGTGTGTTTGTTAAAGTTTCACGCCAAAAGTACTGGTCGGATTTCGCTGAAATTTGGTTGGCGGATAGTTTATTATCTATATGAATATATATGATACTCATTACCGTGTAAATGCAGAGCCGTGGGAATAGTCTAGTTTATCATATTACACTATCTACGTTTTAAGATTACATTTTCCATCATTAAACGAACGTCGTCGGGTTAGGAAGTTTGATGGAACTATTTTTGAATCACTGATAATACAATTCTACGACTTGCGAGATAACCAGTAGCCGTGGAGCTATTACCCGTCTATTTAGGTTAGATGCGATATCTAGGCAAAACGTATAATTTGTATGGGCCGAGCCGAGCTCCGGCGGCCTTGCTCGCAAAGTGAATAATCACGCTCGAGACCGACATGTCCACAGCAGATTGGATAACAGATTTAAATGTATTTACTAAATCAATTTGCGTCCCCTACAAAAATGTGCAACACACGATTTTTATCACAACATCCTCATACACTAATTATTTCCATTACTAACGAATGAAGGTAAACTTGATCAAAGCCTAGATCAGTGAGGTCGAAACGTTTCCATCAATAATATCTCAAATAATTCGATAGGTTCGTAAATTAACATTAAGAGAAAATGATTTCATGTGTATTGTATATTGGATAGGATCATTTACCTTTGTGAATGTATATTAGGGATGTTGCGAATATACGCATCCGCATCCGCAAATGCGGAGCTTCCACATAGAATTGGACATCTGCATCCGCATCCGCAATAATCAATGCTAAAGATCATGCGGATGCGGATGTAATACAAATTGCGACAAGAAAGAGATTCTGCGGGTTCGCACGTGACAATAACCAATGGGAGCGAAAAAAAATGTGACAAGATACAACGCGTTAGTTGTGGTGCATCAATTTTTCTTGTAAATAAATCAGAGATGTTGCGAATGTTCGCATCCGCATCCGCAAATGCGGGGCTTCCGCATAGATTTGGACATCTGCATTCACATCCGCGGATGTGAAAAAATCGGCATCCGCAACATCCCTGATAGATATATTTAGATTGATTGGTCCATGTAGTACTACATGAAATAAATATTGTAGAATATTACGAGTATTTTGATATGATAAAACTAGCGTATTTAAATAAACGTTCAAATAGTGGTCACATTAAAGGAAATGTACAACGTTTTATAAATGTTTAAATATTTTATAAGCGTATATTCAATTTAAAGGTGGTTTAACGTATATATCATTTTGCAACCGCTAACTACCGGCATAATTAATGACATAAAGTAACCGGCGACCATTTATGTGGAAAGGATTGCGCCGGTTAAGTTTTGCTGAGAGATATTTCACAATTACTACATAAGATCAAGTGCTTGCCAACTATTTGGTACTTAGTGTTGCGATGCAGTCGGGTAACTTTAATGAAGTTTAGAGCTTAATTGCAAAGATAGTTAGTAGGAAAAGTTTTTATAATGATAATTTGTATGACAGTGTCTTTCTATTTCAGTTTTTGACCAAAGTCTGTAACAGTTTTGTTCTAGAGCTTTATTGCAAAGTTAGTTAGTAGGTACAGTTTTATAATACTAAAAAAAAGAAAAAATACTGACATCCAAATGATGTCAGTATTTTTTCCTTTTTGTAGATTTTGCCATGTTTTATTTGATCCATTAGCAATGTTCTCAACTATATACATTTTCCTATCAATTAATTTACAGAATTTCATGTTATCAAGATTAAAGTTAAAAAACAACTAAGTGAATAGTTAACATTTATTGTAAACCACAAAACAGAATCATTGTACCGACGAGTGATTCGACACCACCACCGTGGCTCTGTCGGAAACTTCGCTATGACGCACGAGACAACCCGAATATTATCAACTTGAACAGATTATCTCATCTAGAGGAGTTTTCCTGTAGGGTTATCTAGACACTGTTGACAGATTGACGTAGTGAAATTATGAATACCATTTGTAGATACTCGATAAGGCCTTCATTTAATCTATCATATTTGTAGTTGATGTGTTTCATGTATAATATTATACGACAAGATATATCTTGAACATAAAATGTACTTCAGGGCTATCATTGCCTGTATATCTAATTTGGACAGGTATTTGAAAATCGGCTAAGATTTATTATAGGGAAAAGTAAATATTAATGATTTTGTTTCTTAAATGTTGATAATGTTCAGTTACTGCAATAATAACCTTTACATCTAAAATAAAATATTGATATTTGGAATAAATTTGGAATAATTGCGAATGTCAATATATGCAACCGCTTTTCGTGATGTTTCGTTAATGAAGAAGCCAAACAAATGCTCTAATACTTCCATAATATAGGTGGTAGAACGAGAACGGTTTGACCGGGGATGTATCATCTTACCTACTTCTAGCAGTACTATTCTTACGTTTCAGCGAATGCAGTCTGACTTACACATGAGATCATCTTAGACCTCATAAGAGGCTACGCATCTGTAATTGACTTCAGGTATAAACTCTATATATGGAGTTTGTTACAGATATCCTTGGGTGGCAGAGGTCATTTACCACCAGGTGGCTTGCAGGCTCATATTCTACTTCTATTTTATAAAAAAAGTACATAAAACACAATAAATATTATGTGCCTTCATGTCAACCCGCACGTTCTTATCATTTAAGAAATAATAATAATACATAAAACATTTTATCACGCGGCGTTACTTTGGTGATGTGGTTAAACTTTTGCTCTGGATTCAAATATGTCATGGTCATTTGTTCCAGGTATTCGGCACGGTGGAGTTACCGGACAAGCCGATCATGCTGCCGCCGTTCGTCGAGGCAACACACTGCCTCGGTTACCACCTGACGCGCAAAGGGCGCGCGGTCGCCGACCGAGTGGTGTCCGTGCTTGGTTACGCATGCCCAGACATCACCTATAGCCCTAGCTTGTACCCCATCACAGCTGCCCTCTTGCACTTCATGCCTGGTAAGTCTACTTTTCGCTTTAATCGTTTAACTGTCTCTACTTGCCGAAATACCAGCGACGAAAAAAGCTCAGAAAAATATCGAGTATTCGCGTAATATAATGTTAATGCGATTGGAGTTTCTTTCCTAACAAGGTGAGAAATTCCACGTAAATAAAGAATACAATATAGAATAAAGAATACATACTTCTGCATCATGTTTTGACAGGTGGTAGAATCAGTGCAGTTCGACCGGGGAAGTACCACCGCCACACCCATTTCTAGCGTGAAGCAGTTCTTGCGTTTCGTTGGAAGGGTGTGGTTGCTGGCTCACTTAAATATGAGGCGACCATCTCAGTCCACAGGAGTAGCAAGGCATCTGTGATCTACTTTAGATAGAACCTTTGTTCTATATGAGGTTGCTCACAGATGTACATGGGCGGCAGTAACCATTTACCATCAGATGGACTGCATGCTCGCTTCCTACTTCAATCTAATTTTAAAAAATGTAGTAAACCTTATCTGTCGTTATCAACACATCATTGCCCCACTGCTGGGCACAAGTTTTCTCTCAGAATGAGAAAGTTTAGGTCATACATATAGGTTTTAGGTCTACCGCGCTGGTCAACTGCGACTTGGTAGACTTCATAAACTTTAGAGAATATTTATTTCTTAGAAACCTCAGGCGATTAGATTTCCTCAATGTGTTTTTCTTTACCATAAAACAGTGATAATTAGTTTCTAAAAATCTAATAATTTTATAAAAATTTCGCATCTCGGACCCTCGTTTGAGACGCCGAGTTTCTTCACGAATTGATGAAACACGGCCTATCACTGCTCTTATTTTTATCTGTTCGTATTCCGTAAAAAGCATAACTTATTAACGAAATCCTTTAATGACCCATACATTTAAGTCTTCACCAAATACTCAAATTTTGAAATTTATAAAATAGTGAATGAAACGTCTGTGTTTCAGAATGTCTTATTAAATATTGTGGCTATATAAGTAACAGTACAAGCTTTATCATGTAGTTGACAGAATATAATATAGATTACATTGCGTGCCTTGTGGTAATATTTTATTGTTATAAGTTGTCGTATTGCAATTATCTTTCGAAAGGTTGCATATTCCAAAATTTCAATTCTACCTTTTTATAAATATGATTTCATTTATTTTTTCCATGAAACTGATTATGGAATTCGAAAATGTTTTTTTGAATACATTGTATTTACTTTATCTGTTGCTTTAAATCTTATTGACACATTTTTTTTCAATACTAACATTTCGTCGTTTAAGTTCTATCACCGCGTAAGTCATTTTTGGCAGTTTTTTTTGAGACAAATACCGATTAATTTTATATAGACGCAACTAAAGTTCCATTTTGTAATTTTAATTTTCTATTTTCTATTATTTTATGGTATTTTTGTGTAGTACCTAGATTCTGTTTGGACCAAACGACGCGTATTTCGATTCCAATGACGACGATTTTCAAAATGTCATTACAGCCAAAAAATTACTTACGCGGTGCTAGAACTTAAACGACGATTTTCTTTTATAAGGGTAATATTATTATATGCCATATACATAATTATGTTCCATATTCACGTTGTCTCGTTGTTTTGACTTAATATTATACAAACGAAGTGACCGAAAACAGCTTGAATGGAAGCTGTTATTAATTTTACGGGTTGCGGTTACCCCAGTTTATAAATTACGCTTGCTTCGCTCTAAGCTTTATTGGTTGTCGTTACCGGCATTATGAGGGGAATTCAAAATTTAATATCAAGCGCTCAATAAATACAGTTCAGTTTATTGGCTCGTTATGATTAATTTAAAGAAACATTTAATAGCTCATTAACTTATTGATGTTGTACCTTCTCATAATATAACACAAATGTATACTTATTCGAACCTATCTTGACTGATTCCTGGCCGTATCGTACTCAAACAATTCTTACACATAGGACAGGTAAAAACTGGTTACATGAAGCATCATACCAATTCAGTTAAATTGCAGAGGCGTCACAAAATTTACAGTTGCTCTCGCCTTAATTCAGAAATGAGTGCGGGGGGCGATAATTGAAGTCGGCAATAGGCAAATTGCTGCAGTCGCGTCTCCTGGCTGGAACTCGGCCGTAATAATCGCATCTGATTTTAAACTCTCCATCGTTGTGTTAAGGGCTGGTCTCTACTGAATCCGAATTGTTTCCCAGGTCTATTATTTTGGAATCCAATTTGTACTTCTAGTTTGTCACAAAGTCTGGAATGCGACATGGTTGCTATGACCGAGTTGTCGTGATCAAGCAACAAATGGTCTACGTCGGTACGCCGGATTTGCAATGCGTATGTCCTGCCGTCAATGTCCGCCTTTTGATTGGAATGCGAACAATATGTTACATGTGTATATATGTATATATAGTTTAGCCTTAATATATCAAACATATCTCAGGATTAATATTGTCATGCAGTAATGGAATAATACTAAATTGGGACACCTGTGCGCCTCAGTTGATCCGTTTATTACGATTCACGTCACTCAGCGGAGGCGGTAATAGGCGGTGTCAATTTGGCTGCCGGGTCGCTCGAAAAGTGACAATTTCCTTTAGTTGTGTATGTTATTTCATGAGTACCTATCCACCTACCAATCACATCCAATTAAAGAAGTTATGCTTCTGATATCATATCATCTGTTTATATTTCTTTGCTATTAATAAAGTTAGATAATTACTATCAAGTCCAAAGAAAACAATGACTGTAAACATTAAATACGCATTACATAAGATGTTACGATATTGCAGTTATAAGAACAAATAACATTCTTCAATAGTATAACAATGTAGTTTCCGTGGGACCATCTTATTAAAGCAAATTGCCCAGGGGAATAACAAAGACAAATGGACACTGCTATCTAGATGGTATACCATATCCGTTTAATTTAACCACACACGTTCCTCGCACAGCGCACTGAAATAGTTCGTGACACTTGTGACGCTCGATCGGCTCACGTATACTGTCCAAAACATGAATCAGTTTTAAACTCTGAATTTGTTTTTATTGTTGCCATCAGCTGTTTTTCAATGTTATTAAGATTATTATTCTCTTACACAATATCGCCCGTGACTCTCGTGTCTTTTCTTTATCGTTATCTCCCAGTTTCTACCGGATCGCTGTCAAGAGTTCATGTTATATCACGAGAATCGGTTTGTTTTGTGCAAAAAAAAAATGTTGTCATCATTATCTGTTTGTAGTGGCTTTAGCAGCGATTGGTTATAAACAGGGGCCTCCTGTGTTTTAGTTTGTTGGCCTACCGCCAAAGAGCGTATTCGACTATGTACAAACAACCAATGTGACCGTTGTATCTACGATTTTATCAAACTGTTATAGTTTGGCTGTTTCTTTAAAAATGCGTAAAACATTTAAAATAGCAGGTTTATTTATTTGCTAGCAAGTATTTTATTCACTATGTATACCTATCCCTTAGTATTTTTGTGTAATGTTTTCTTGAACATTTGATATATTTCCGTAAATAAGTTTTTGTAGTCATTGAGTTTAAATCAAACTTATTCTTTTCATCATATTTGTATTTTTTCTTGATGTGATAAACAATACTTTCGATGAATATTTATACAATGATTTTATGTTACTTTTACCTTTTTTTTTGTGACGGGGGGAAACCTTCAAAAGGTACACCGAAGCCTTGGGCGAGACTCCGGGTTATGTGGGATTTCACCCACTAAAACCCCCTCGGTGGCCTTCCTCAGCGCTTGCAGGGGACTCCGGGATCTCCTGTGGAACGCACCGGTGCCCCCTAACGCGGCGCCCCTCACGGGCT
>MOOZ01000935.1:493263-521910 GCA_002930495.1 Cecropterus lyciades | reverse complement strand
GTATCATTTATTTACCAGGTGGCAAAGTTAAAGTTATTCCAAAACCCCATAAAGTGAATATGCCCTAAACGGGAACGTGAATGGCCCGCTACCGTTACACCGAAAAAATCTTTAAATTGTATAATGAGTTGGCACAGCGGGTGGTGTGCCGCCGACAGGTTGTTGTGCCAAGTGAGGCGTTCCCTGGGAATTCGGTCGTGAATGTTGCGGCCACGAATTTGGAATCCGACATGGAATGTACGATAAACATGCTTGAAAGAGTTCGTGACGCTGATGCGAAAAATTCCCGGGTAGTTGATGCAACTTTTTGTAGCTATCATAAAGTACGTCTTCTAAACATCTAAGACGATTTGTGTCCTCTTTTCTAACTTTTTGTTAATTTCGAAGGCAACGTTTCAAGATTCTCATAACCATGCGCTTTGTTGGAATCTGAATAAAAAGGCGACCAATTTTTTTTTTTTTTTCTGGAATGTTGTCCTATTTTTTTTTATTTTTACACTAATGTTACTTTTGATTTCATTAGGTGGTATACATATTCTGTCATCTTATTTCATGTCAAAAGACTTGCCTAGATTGTAAAAGTAATTTACTTTTCATGTAATTTTCCTTACTTCAAATTATATTCGACCATTCGAAGAAAATTGGAAATTTTAACCCAAATTCTATTTTAATATTGTATCAAATTGTTCAAGCGGTATTGAAATACTTTGTTAGCCAAGAATATTATTTTAGGATTTAGGAATAATTTAGAACTAAGGTTAGAGGGCAACATCTAACTAGAACAACTTTGAATATTGCATTATCGTAAAAGATACAGATAGATATAGGGTCATCTCTGAAATGTATCAAAATCAGGTTTTGGAATAGTTTTATTTTAAATAGGTACTGCTCCTGCTTAACAGACTTCAAAAAAGGAGGAGGTTCTCAATTCGAGGGGTTTTTTTTTACTTTGTGCCCTATTAATGCGCACAAGTTTTTATATAATATAAATTTGTACAATGCAACAAAATGATGGATTTGAGGATTTAACTACTACAAAGTTTATTTTCTTCATTTCGGTGCATTGAAATAAAAGCTTGTTTTTAAGTATATTTTGTAATATTGATTTATTTTTAGAATATTTTCGCGTCTGTTATAATTCGCATCAAACCAATTATTTTGAATTTGATTTATCTTGAGGTAAAATCCACTCTTAGTTTCATTAAAATCCATTTATCCATGTGTGTATCTCTATCAAAGGTTAAGTAATATTTAACTAATTTTAAATTTTAGTAAAACCGAGGGAACAGCGTAGCTAGTCTAATAAAAAAATACAAAGCGAACCCCAAGGCTCTTAAAGTTCCTGAGTTATATTGATATAAGATAATAAATATCGTAAAATTATATGCTAGGACGGATAGTATAATACTTTCAATGAAAAATCGAATAACTTGATATATTCGGCGTACCACTGCCACACCTATTTCTGCCCAATAACAGCAGAGTAAAGCGCTGCTGTGTTCTGGTGTGAAGGGTAAGAGAGACATACTTATCTGAGGCGTTCCTTAGAAGTAGCCTAAGTCCTTAGAAGTAGCAAGGCTTGTGGGGGCAACCTCAAGTAAGACTGATCATTTCTTGGGTCGATTACACTTGTCCATGCAGGCTGCACAGGGTTGCAGTAGCCACTTTCCATCAGGTACACTCGTTTGCTACTTCCATATTATGAAAGAAATATCATGTATAATTCCAGCATCCTAATTAACAATTTTTAATACATAATTAACCCACGACATTGAAGTGTCTGGAAACTTTAATGATTAAACTTTGTGAAGCAAAGTGCCACAAACTTATACGTGTTGAGTTTGGCGTTTTCTCATTATCGTCGATGTTCAAGGTTTGATGTGTCTCCACTTTTAATTAGGCTTTGGTTTTAAGGGTATAACGTTCTTCATTTTATGCTTATTATCCATTTATTTAAGAACAAATTCAATACGAAATGCATCTTTTTTGGTGTTTTTGTGCTAAATAATTGTTCCTAATTTAAAGACACGTAACAATATCATTTTTCATATTTATACTATCAAATGTAGCATACAATAGCATAATCTTGGATTGGATGCAATAGGTACCTGCGGATGATTATGATATGAATTTATTTCTATTGCAATAACTTAAATATTATCTTATTGTATGGACCATGTCTGAATTAAAGTTATTATTATATTATATTATTCGTAATGGACCTTAGCGATGGTCGAAACGAAAGAAAAGCACATAATTGTACTTTCGAAATAATCTTGTGGCTGTTCACAACTAAAAGTATTTTTCTATTGTTTTTCTTATAGCCGTCAATTTCAGTGTTACTTGTTAAGTAGGTCATAGAATAGCGTCATTCTCCCTTTTATCTTTAGTTCGGGATAATATTAAAATTAAAAAATAATGCATCAGGATTAAAAGCGTTCTGTACTTGTAATTTCATGCTTATGTCTGATCGGAGAGAGCCGATAAACGCTGTTTTAATTAAATTTCAAGAAATCAAAAATAGAGAATATTCTAGTGGAGATGCTAGTGACATACAATTCAAATACAATTTAAAAACTGATGCTAAAAATAGGAAAGACTTAAAAACCAATAACTCTTCAGCAAATTGAATTCGCGATCCCGAGAGAATAGACGCAATTACAACGCTCAACGAGAGCTCTTCCAATATGGAGCGGCAACTCAATCAACTCTGACAGATCCGCTGATTGGAATGCTAAATGAAGTATACTACTTCTACTTCCAGGGGTAGTACAGCTTTTATACTATTAAAAATCACACTACAGTTATTTTACTACAAGCCTTTCGCGATGGTTCGGGAACATGTACCAAAAGATGGTTGTAATATTTTTAAAAACTTACTGATGTAAGATTGATATCAAAAGATAGTGTTTTACAATTTGAGCATTTCGTATTTACATTATACTGCTTTATTATAATTATATTAACATATTTATACTACTGTTTCGTGACGGTAGCACATAATATAAATGCTAATTTTTCGTTCGCATCTAATGCGGACACAGTACAAAGTGGAAACAGCGTTGGAACAAGTGGGTCTACCGATCCGACTCGTGTTATGAGTGTTACAACTGACGTAGACTTCATTTGAATTACAAATGTTGAAACTGTCCATAGGGACGAACTGACATTTTACTATGTACCATATGCGGTGGATGCGACCATATGTTAATTGCATGCTGATATGTAAATACATAATATTTAAAACAATTGTTATACGTGTTATATATCGCGAGTATTTATGTAGCATTTACAAGTAAATGAATTCTATTGTAATAATGTAAGTTCGTTGATATATTTAGAATGTACTGGCGAATTATTGTTAATACGTGGTATATATATATTTTTTATATAGATAGTAGCAAACGAGCATGCAGCCCACCTGATGGTAAGTGGCTACTGCCGCTCATGGACATCTGTAATCAACTCTAGGTAAGATCAAATCTCACCTATAGTTAGCCACCTATAGCTACCCCTGAGGACTAAGATGGAATGCCTCGGAAAAGTATGTCTCCCTTACCACACCCTTCAGACGAGAACACAACAGCGCATAACACTGTTGTTATTATGCAGAAATAGGTATATATTTGCATATTGTTTACCAATTTGCACTTGGCCAGCGCGAAGGAATTTGTCTCGAACCCTTTTCTCTCTGAGAGTGTCCTCTCGTGCCCACCTGAAGGATATTCATGAGTTGACGATGACGTCATTTATGCCAATGAATATTTTCACTGTAGAGGTAAAAGCAAACAATTTTTAATAAGTAATTTATAGTCCAACACGCTTAGCGTGTAATACATTTGCGGCAAACAGCGTGCACTCCGGTACACCGCAAGTGTGACAAAGCTTTTAACTCTGAAACGCTGGAACTAATATCATTAAGGCACAAAGGCGCCCAGCGGGTAGCACTTCTCTAACCGACTCGTTCCCGAAGGGGGGCGTTAAATGGAAAACTGTGTTACCATGTCGACGGAGAAAGGGTGGTAGATAATGGAAATCTATTACAGGAGCGCGATTACAAAATGGCTCCTAGTGTAAAAGTAAAAATTAGCAAAATATAAATAGAGATTATTAACCTATCAACAGATTTGATCTAAGACACGTACACCAGTTGATAGATGCAATGAAATACATAGATAAAAGAACAATGACAACAATGTTATTTAGTTTGATCATCGCCAAGTACGTAATAGATGTATTGTTATGAAATATACTGTCTCTTAAATTATGACACAAGCATATAACTCTGTCCTGGTTCAAAGTCCAGCAAACATATAAATCGGTGACTGACATTACGGATTTTATGATGATATTGAACAGAACATTCAATACATCAGAACGGATATCATAGTCGGATAAATTACGATTATTTTACGAGCAACGGTAGTTTGGGTGTAAATGTTCCAAAATATTATTTTCTCTGGTTCACTGCCAACAGTACCTGTGCTTTTCTTCGACATGTATCACGGTTTATATAGTTTTATGTAGTGTTTTGGAATCAACTCGGATGTTTGGCTCTTCTGATCTTTCTTGGGTTGTTGCGAGTTGATTTTATTTTAGAACGCGATACATTCGTGGCTTTATATGTTTTGCTTTCGATAACGTCGACCGGGTTGGTTTCGTAACTATGTCGTCGAATAAGCTTAAGCGAACAAGGCGTTCAATATTAAGATTATAATTAGAATCAAAACAACAAATCAATTTTGGTTAAGTTATAACATTAATTATATTTATTTTAAGTCAACTGTATTAATTTATCTTTCCAGAGGAGGAGTGCTACCACTGCATGGCGAGCCTTGTGGCCTCCAAGGAGAAGATGTTTATCACGCAGACAAAGCTGCTCAATGAAGTGACGTGGAAGACAGTTATGCAGATTGCAAAGAAGCATGCCGTAAGTGTCTTTCTTTCCCGTTCTATTCAATAGTATTAATTTCTATCATGTGAAACTTTTATTACTACAAGGCAAAACATCGATGGATGAAACTATGAAGTCTTGTTTTTACCAGGATCATAAGCTAGGAAAAGTTGATATCTTTTTTAACCTTACTGTTCTAAAGTAAACCATCGTAGATGTTTTTTTGTTTCAAGATTAGCTCGTGTTACCAACTCCATGTCAGGTGCATGATTGGAACCAAATCTATTAATTAACTTATTCAAGCATAACGCAAATTACTATGTAAAGTAATTTACGTTTCGCTCCAATGACTCCTCAGTCAGAAGCAATCACCAACAATGTTGGCCATCAATCAATATGTACATATTGAAATTAATTTTCTGTTCAAATTATACGGTAATGAGGTATATAACACTTATAATTTCAAACGGTCTACAATTTTAAGTCATCCAGATTTGTCGTAGTTGTGTATAGACCTGTGCTGAGTATTGTAATTGGTATATTAGAGACTCCACATGGTTCTCCGGAGACACGACCGCCACGCCTATTTCTGCCTTATAACAACTGTTGTACGCAGTTGGGTTCTGGTTTGTAATGTATGGTAGAGTAAAACCATTTATAGGGGGCATAGTAAGTTAATCGTCCAGGGTAGCAACGAATCTGTGTTCAACCTCAGATAGACTCCCAAACTTATCTGGGGTAGATTACACGTGTAGATGTGGTCACTTACGATCAGATGAACTATATGCTTCCATCATACTTCTGTCTTATAACGAAATTTTTATACTTCTACATAAACACTTTATTCACACACGCACACACAAATCATTTTCGTCATACTGTTTTATTCTAGTATAAATCTATGCGAACCGTTGTGCACGAGTTATCACGTGATCAGCTCGTAAACTGAACTTTTATAGCGAAAGCAATTAAATTGACCGCGCCCCGATTTTATCGTTGAAAACATTACCTTTTTCTGTAACCGAGTCCACATAACTATAAGTTATGTAAATTAGCTACATTGCACACTATTCATAAACATTTTCAGTAACTTTTTTTGTCATAAATCGATTTTTTACGTGCCCACTAAAATGGTTTTGAAATGTTTATCAGATTAGAATCTTTGTGAAAAAAACGTTTTAATCGGTTTTTATAGGATAAACGATATCTATCATAATTTTATAATCACTATCATGCACACATTGAACTTGTTTATAAAAATCTAAAAATAACCATTATGGTTATTTTTAGATTTTTATCCTAATTTAGAGTATTACACAGTTTATACTGCACCTATATCTCTTGCGATGTTTTAGTTTTATTCTCTAAGCAGTATATACATAATCAAAAAGTTTATATGCATCAGAAACATATCATTTGTTTGTAAAAAAAATTCTTCTCCAATCTATTTCACCTCAACATTGTGTACAAGGCTTTATAGGAAGAAATCGCGTGACACCGTCCCCCCGTAACGTGGCTTTATCGCGGCGTTAATAATATACGACACACGCAATTCCACTTTTGTGGAGTTATGTTTACAAGTTTAGTCGATATTTGTGTACTTCGTAAGCCGATTTTATTCCTTGTGGCCGTCGGGCTCGAAGGACCAATATTTTGGTCTCTTTTTTATATGGTTTTGTTGTAATCGTTTTAAGATCTGACTTACAATCGTACCTACAACGTTTCAACCATTTTGAATTAACTTGTGGATTTTATAGAACAATATGTCAAACAATAAATTACACTATTATTTATTATTTCTGCTATAATACTACTGTGATAATACATACACAAGATCATTTTGAAATAGTTCTTACGGCAGGAATTGTGTACCATAGAATTATATGAAAACAACATAATTACGTTTCTGCAATGGTTCTCTATATAAGAATATGGTAAAAGGCTCGTAGCGCAAAAAAATACATATAGATATATACACGTCAATCCTATTTAACACTACTATACGTCCTTATGAACGGAACCGTATTATCTATGAAAGCTAGCGTCAATTTAATTAGTGGAAAATTAAATTACGAGATTGCACGGTACAGACTCTTCAACCTTAGTTAGCTTTTAGGATAGTGAAAATAACGCTTTATAATGACGTTAATAATTCTTACTATACTCATACCCCAGCACTAGGATTTACTTCCGGTTCGTGGATGCCATGGACGCAAACAAAGGCGAATACACAAACGTCCGGACCCAGAAAATAAATTTTAAATCATCCCTCAGATATCTGTTTGACCGGAAACCGAACCCGGATCCCACTGAGTGTTAATACCTGAAAAAGTACCATCAGATTTGTACCAATGTTCATATATAGGTTGGAGATTAGATCGATACTGATAACCGTGGCATTTTTAAATGTAACTTTTTTATATTTTCACTAATACATGGCGTTGATGACGTGATAAGAAAATATGGATGTCCCGCATTAAGCGTAGAATTAAATGGTCGTGTCAGTTATAACTGACCTCGGTTGCAAGAACGTACTAGGTTAGTGTCACCGTCACATGATAGCACTATCAATAACTGGACACTCGTAGGTATTAATTATGTTGGTCTTTATTAGCGGCGCACCCCGTGCTGTTAGCTCCGGTGATGTCATTGCTGTGGTCTAGACTAGACCGTGGCAATGTGATTGGTAAACACGTTTGTGTTGATTGTGTAAGTTCCGATACATAGCGCAGTTAGAACGACTTCTGTTAACGGAATCTATCGTCTAGACTAGTCTAGAGCAGCGATTCCTGAATGGTAGTCTGCGGAACCCTTCTGTAGAAGAGTCAAGGGATTCCGCACTTTGTCGGTGATTTAAATAAATTAGAAAATTAGTTATATTATAATGATTATTTTTCATTGATAATTTGTTCTTTTCGAGTCGTCGTAACATGAAAATATTAGAACTATAAGGTAAAAACTTTAATTATGGAAATAGTCATCTAGGATTCCGTCATAAGATGACTAATAAAAGTTCCATGGCCAAATAAAATTGGTAACCCCTGATCTAGAGGATTAAAAAGTACTAGAAAAGGACGAACATAAATGTTACTCCCCCTTAATAAGCGCGAGCTTTAAGAAACTTCTCAAAATGCGAACACAATTTTGTTATTTCCACAATGTTGGCGCAAAGGTTACCGGTCTCCCATACAGGTTCTTGTCTATGGTGTGCTTAAAAGGCTAGTCATTAAGTCCTTATTGTATGGTATTCTCCCAGACGACGTAGATAATTAAACAGACGATTTAGATTTTCGCATAGGGTTTATGTTCTGTAGGATTATTTTTAAGTTTGCAAGCCGAGATTTATGGTTTATCATAAGGGCTCACAACTAGTGTTAAACCGGAACAACCATTGTCCTAGACGAAGCAGATATCAGATTAGATTTTCATTATACATCTAGATAGTTATTTTCTTAGATTTTTTTTCATAATTCATCTCTAGAATTCACAAAACTAATTATGTTCTTCGATCCGTTGGTTGGGAGCACATATTTGGAACGTCTTTAAGTCACCGTCAACTCATTATTGTCCCACTGCTGGGCAAGGGTCTTCTCTCAAATTGAGAGTTTCAGGCCATAGTCTACTGCGCTATTACCCCAACGCTTTTTCCAAATTCTCACCATCTATTTGTTTCTACGGTTTCCGTACAGTGTGTTGGATTGTTTGCAGAAGTCGGCCGCGCAGCACCTGTCGCGGCTGTCCGGCGCGATCGGCCCGGAGCGGATCTACGCGGACTGGCAGTGGTGGATCCTGGCCGCCCTGCCGTTCCCCCACCTCGTGCGTGTGCTCGACTGCTTCTTTCACGAGGGTATCAAGGTGAGTCACTTGCTAATTCTCCGCCGTTTTTAACCGACTTCCTAAAGGAAAGAGGTTATCTATTTGTCAAGTATTTCTTTTTATTCGGTCACAGGTTTCCGAACCGGTGATATCTATTACTACGTTCATACAATATTTTATTGCAATGAAAATCATTACTATTATGTTTCTTTTTTTTTCTATATTTTCTTTAGTTCTGTCTTCTTGAGTTTATGTATCATTTCTTAATTAATTAATGAAAAGCTTCTTATAATTTTCTACATAAATGTAATTATATATATCTTCCATTTCTTATTTTAACTGTTTAATTTCAAAAGTTACATTCACTTATGTTCATATGGACAATAGGCTCTTATTAATATTCAAAACTTACATGATATTTTTCTTTGGTCAAATTTGCATCATCATTCACGTTACTATTTTCACACTACACGTCGTTGCGTTATGTGAAATCGCTTACGTTTATTTCGTACCATTCATCAAATTTAAATTAAGTATACGAGTAGTGCGCGATTGTACGGTGACGTGAATGCTTGATTAACTCTCTATTCTCAGGTGTTCTACAGGGTAGCGTTGGCGATCCTCATCCTGTTCCACAAACACTCAACCAACCAGAACTCTGAGTGGTACGCCGAGGCGACGAAGAACGGCGTCGATCACGCCATTGACAAATTCTGCAGGAACATGCCGGCGTCGCCGACTAAGCTCCTGCGGACTGCTTTCAGTATAAGGGCTTTAAGGTTAGATAAAAATAAAAGCACAATTTCACATACACCTACAAAAACTGTGAAGACAAAGGGACGATAAAAATGGTGTATACAATACCAAAGCAAAAAGCGATCGGATGAAAAAAAACATCAGCAATATTTTAATCTATAAACTATTGCTACACACTAAAAATTACACTAGATGTACTATTTTTTGATGTTATTTTAAGCAATTTCCTATACATATTTACCGAAAGATATAAACATACCCACAGCATGATTTGAGGAGAGATAATCTCCTAGGTCTAAATATATACATCTTTCTCCATAATTTTCTATTAAAGCAAAATAAAACATATAAAGTCAGATCAGATTTTCAGTGAGCGTTCTAACATGAAACATTATCCAGTTCACAGTACATATCCCGAGTGTTCATAAAGACGGAGATGACGCTCAAATCGAAGCAGGTGATAACAGGAGCGAGGCTCGTCCGTTCGCGGTCCTCCGACAACCTGCCGACCAGCCAGTCGCAGGTCAACATACAGATGATGTCCCACACGCTCACCATACGCGAGGTGAGTTGCCACTTGTTGATGATGATAATAATCTTAATTCTATTTTCAGTATTGATAAAGTTTATGTTAATGATATGTTTGATCAAGACGATTACAATGATGCCGTATAGCATAAGCTTAATGATTCCAATCTGTTTGAAAATATTGTTGAGATATTAACTAGTGTGAATAAAAATTAAGAAGCAAATGGTGATAAACCTGATTTGAATTCTGTTGAAACAGAATACGCATGAAATCGACATAAAGCCAAATTGAAGTTAAATGTTAAACATTAGTATTAAAATAGTATAAGTGAGTTTATTTTACGTGCTACCGCGCATTACAGTGGTAAAAGAAATGTGGTGATTATAATGTGTTAGAAATTATTTTACTTGATTTGCAGAGAATGTCTGAGGAAACGTGCAAACAGATGGTATCGTACACGACAGCAACATTAGGCGTGGCTTTGGCTTTTCTTTCTCATTCAATCATTCGGTTGCGATTCTAACACGACTAACTTCAAGTACATCGAATTCGAGTACAGATTCGATGAAACAAGAGACTGTATAGTCTTATACTGTTGTAAAATACATACCTTTTTTTTCCCTTTTCCTTTGTCGACTTCACGAAATTATGTTATGTTTCGGTCTGTGTAGCGAGAGATTTGTGAATGATTATATTGTTGTGTTTATCGATGTTACCATTCGACACGACACGATCCTCATCAGACTGATTAAAAAAAAAACAGTAAAAACAAACAAATGTCGTTCATTTCACTGGCTTTGAATGGACTTTTTATATCATATTTCCTTTAATGTGTCATGTGTTGTTTATTTATTGTAAGGCCTTACAGTTATAACTTAGACATCGTTAATGAATATTTTGTACACGTTGAGAGATTGGCATGCGTTTGAAATGCGTTCGATTACAACGAGAGGTGTAAGTTGATCCTTGCTATGTAACAAGCAAACGAACATAGCTTGAACATATTAACAATCGAGGAAGTTTTAGATGATAGTGATGCGACGGCATGTAGTCGACTGTTTTGTGTGAGTGCTAACTATGTGTCGATTTTCCCGTTAGGGGTCACATTCGCCGGGCCCGCGCGCCCTTTCGATGGGCGTTTATCCAATCCAAGCGATCAAGTCACAGATTCTAGACCAGAGCGAAGTAAGACTAAGTAGCATTATGTCACAAATATAAGTGTCGCTCCTTTAAGCTTGCGACCAACGTCGATGTTTAGATGCACCGCTTGCTATCTAGGTGTTTTATTTTTTTTATTATTAATTATTATTCTTTTTTTTATTATAGCAAGTCGTTGCTTTCCGATTCTTTTTTCAGATTTGCGTCGCTTCGATTTATTAATTTATTATTTGTTAATATAATTTTGTTTTGCATTACTTGTCGTGTTCGTAATAGTTGTGCTCAAATAATATGAAACTAAATGCATTTGTTGCCAGTTTCATATTATCTGATTTATAGAGGCTAGTTGCATGAGAGCTCGTTTGTTTCTGTAATTTTTTAATACTATAATTATAGTTTTAAGACTAATTCGATAGGATTTTACGAGTCCATGATATTATAACGAGTTTATGATATCAATTTTTTTTAATAGGATATAAAAAATTTCATCACAATTTCATTGATATTCCCAAAATCCACACCAAAATTAAAGTAACTGAGAAGAAAAAATAATTTCGTATCGTCTTATCCAAAATTATCATGATCAAGGACGCTGTTTGCAGAGTCCGAGGACCTCGCACAAGGCCCTGTGGTTTCCCTTCCCTAACGCCGTGTTCAGGGATAAGGAACAACACTCGTCAGATCTTAGACAGAAGGTTTGAAGTAGATTGATCATCTGGGTTACCTACTCGGTGATATTTTGTAAATTTGGGCCGTAGATCGTGGTAATGCGGTTGTGTAAAATTTGTAAATCGGTTGGGTCGTACGTGGATTTGGAATATTTGATAGTGAGTTATGGGAATCCAGATTAATCTGTTGTTTTATTATA
This sequence comes from Cecropterus lyciades, assembly GCA_002930495.1. Lineage (NCBI taxonomy): Eukaryota > Metazoa > Arthropoda > Insecta > Lepidoptera > Hesperiidae > Cecropterus > Cecropterus lyciades. Next base: position 509,889 of record MOOZ01000935.1, on the reverse strand, counting down.
GGATGTAAAAAAAATCTTGATTATCATCTGTCTGATGTCATAATAAAATGGGTTAGGCAGATTTTAGCAAATTATTAAAAATTCCCATAAGGCCATTGATCATTTTGCAATCTGGATTCCATCATATTTAGTCATGTCTTGTTTTAAGATCGGAACAAAATGTCTTATTAACAGAAACTGTCTATTTTCTAAAGGGTTCACTAATAGTCTGCTAAAATCACTGGGTATTATTATTATTTTATTTGGTAGTGTTAGTCTGTAAATTTTAAATTTATTGTCGATGATGAGAACTGAGATGATATAAGCGGAGTCATTTTTACCATTATCATGTATTTATTTGAAACTCTTATGAAAATTTTTACTTAGAATTAGCCTTAAAAATTCTTCAGCTATAACAACACTTTCCAAATGTTCATCTGTAGCTATAATGTTTATTAACAGTTTCTTTTTCGTATTTGTTCAAAATTACATTATAATACCAAACTTTGGTTAAAATGTCTCCCATTTTTGTATAGCTAGATTATTATCTCCAAGTACCCACTAAAGCTGTATCTATTGCATGCGGTGTTGTCTGACTGTCTGTACATGTAGTATACACACCACCGTACCGTTTACGTGTTGTATTCGATTGTTTCGACGTTTAGCACGAGCTCTTGGCACTTGTAGCCGTCTACTAATTGGACACTACTATAATACTTTAGTGCGATACATCCCTCTGTCCGAATAGATCACAATACTAACGTGCGTATATGTTAAATGATTTTGAAATGATGAATTGGAATCGTCGATATCTAAGTGTTTAAGAATCGTTGATCTGAATTATAAAAGAAAAAGACGAATGACTGTTGATATCGAAGGATTTAATTATGACGTTGAAATAATTAACTGGGGAAAGTAAGGAAATAATCATGGGTTGTGTGGGTAGTAAAAAAAATGAAATTAAAAACGTCCCAAATAAATATTAGTAATGACACTGCTCACATGGCTGATGTTCAACTGGATCGCGTTGGAACTACGTATGTTGTCAATATTGAACTGTGAAAGATGGAAGTTATATTTGCGTTAGCTAGCACTGCTGCTATACTGGTAAGGGCAGCAGGGATGGATGGTACTAAAGTGTTTAATGTCGTGCCGTTTTGTGTGTCTTCTAATACAACGTTAGTTGATGTAGTTTTATTAGTAAGCTTTATGTTTTTATATCTGTTGTAAACAGCCAGTATTTTACAACCTTAATTCATTTTAAAATTCTTGAATATACCTTTTATAAAGTAACAGTTAAGTATTCGAATATGAACCATTCGATATAGTAAATTCTATTCATTTAAATCAATCATCATTAAAAGCATGTATACATTCATGTACCATAGTTTTCTAGATTTGAAAAGTTTTATTAAATCCGTAATTTCACCATTTGTAACATTTATTTAGTGATATTTTCATACATTTTAATAAGCACATGTGTGAAGAAAATTTAATTTTTAAAATATTTTTAACCATAATATTTTAACTATATCGACATAATACTCCCTAAATAATAATCATTGAGTTTTTGGTTTTGTGTTTTATAATGTATTTTTATGATTTGACAAATTTGAATCAATATAGCATTGATAGAATTTTCTAAGAGTATTGTGCTATTGAAACCTAGAACCTAGTGTTCATTTAATATTATACGTTGGGTTAGGAAATAGGAATTTCTAATTTTTTTTATGTAAACTATTTTATATACTATTTTGTATACTTTCGAAGTGTATTTCATATCTTCTAGTTTCTCGGTCTTCAATGGCACGGCTTTTAATTATATATCTTTTGTTACATACATTTCAATCAAAATTATCAAATTCAAATGAAAATAAAAGGGTTAGGTAAATTATATAGTAAATTGTTAATACACGTTTAGTAGTCACATGTAGAAAAGCTTAAAGCTTAGAATGTAAATAGCTAAAATTCAATCACAAGCGAAGACTGATCTTAATATCGCTTAGACTTATTCCGAATAATTAAAATAAAAATTATGTATGACGTTATAATATATAAACATAACTACATAAAGATTAATTATAATTTGGAAAGAAATAAATATAGCAAGAAATATTAATTATGATTCCAGTTGATTCATATCATTAATTCGTTATTCACAAGTATGAAAAATAAAAATGAAATGATGATCCAAAAAAGGAGGAGGTTCTCAATTCGACTGTATTTATTTTTTAGTGTCGTAAGATTTGTAGATAATCATACTACTATGTCAGTAGAAGGAATGTGTCCTTTTCATTTGAATTGTTATTTATCACCCAAGTAGTTACTTTAAGTTGAATAATTAATTAAGTGAAGTTGTATTTCGAAGGGTTTGACGCTTAGTACGTCACGATAGATACTTACGTTTTATTTGTTTTTTTTTTCTCTCTTAGCATGGCAGAAAAGGTTTCTTTCTATGTAATATGTTACATTGAATTTTATTTGTAAGACAAAGTTAGAAGTTGAAGTTGTTAGATGATAAAATTTAATTTAGATAGACAATATTAAAAGTAATCCTTCATTTTAAAATCAAAATTAAAAAAAATCATTTCATAGTGTAAAGTTACATTTCATTTATACGATCTTAGTAGCGTGAATGAAAATAGCCATAAAGAAGATCAAAAGTTATCTTTAATTTGAGAGGTAACTTTACAAGTTACTATTGATTTTTAAAAGCCCATATTACATTTCATTTTTCGAATTTTAGTAGTAAGACTTCACACTGCCGTAAACAAAATTAGAAGTTATCCTTCATTTCAGAGATAACATTAGACGTCACTTTTCATTTCTATATCCAATGTTACATTTAGATGTTACATTTTATTTCTAGAACCTTTGTAGTGAGTATTCAAATCGCCGTAAACATAATTAGCAGTTATTCTTAATTTAAGATATGACATTACATGTTACTTCTAATTTCTAGAGCTATTGTTACATTTCATTTCTAGAAGTTATCCTTCATTTCAGAAGCAACATTAGACGTTCCGTTTAATCTTTAGAGCCTATGTTACGTTTAGTTTCTATTCATTTCTAGAACCTTAGCGAATATATAGAGAAATTAAACTGTAAAGTAACTAGATTGATAGTTGTAACTGATCATACGTAGTCCCCGCCCCACGTTATCGTTCGCCACTGACACGTTCCCGGTTGCAGCTGTTCACGCTGTGGTCGTGGCTGCCGGTGCGCATCACGATGTACCAGCCGGTGTTGCTGTACACCACGGAGGAGCACGGCTGCTCGCTGACCACATTCTACGTGAGGGTCGAGCACCACGAGCCGACGTTGCTCATGATCAAGACTTGTAACAACGAGGTGGGTATAATATGCTCCAGTATGTATATGTATATTAGTATAAGTTAAAACAGTTAAGAACATTTTCATTCTGTATTGTTGGTCAATTGAGTTTATTTGTACAAAGATTTTACGACGATCTTTTATTATTATTAACACTATAAGTGTTATGAATGAAATTAATCGTATTTTTTTAATGAAAGCAGATTTGTCAAATTTTGACGGCAGCTAATCGGTGAACTACTTGTACAATAGCTAAAGGCTAAGAATAGTTGTCAAGCGATATTCTTTTTTTTGTACGTTTTAAGTTTGTTTTTGTAGCATAGAAATAACAAACGAACATTCACAGATGCGTTGCTACCTTTGAGGACTGAGTTGGAACGCCTCGGTTAAGTATCTTTCCCTTACCACATTCTTCAAACCAGAACACAGCATGGCTTAAATCCCTGGTGCCTTTGTGGGAGCAGAAAACGTTGAAATAAAATTGAATGAATAACATTACATCATATTTCATCATATTGCAGGTATTCGGCGCGTATTGCTCGACACGCTGGTTCGAGCGCAACCAGAAGGACGAGCGCGGCAACCGGCAGGCGTACTTCGGCACCGGCGAGACATTCCTCTTCAGGTATCATTCGTTCATTCATTCATTCAACAGTAGAATATTTAGAATTAAAGATGTGTGACAAAAAAGTCATTTTAAAATAAAAGTAATAAAGAGTAGTTTAAAATATAAAGGATGGCTTTTAAGTGTATTTTTTTGTATAACGACGATTTTTTTACTAGTAGTTTGTTTATAACCGTTAAAAACTGAATTATTTATGACATCTGAATATATAATAATTATTTTTAAATATTCGTCGTAGCTAATACGTGAATATATTTAAATAAAGCCTTGATACCGATTAATGGCAATAAAACATTTTTCTTCTTTTTTATCAAATTTTATTAGTCAACTTTATCGCTTTGACCAGTTTTTTTTATGAAGTAGATGTATTTAATGGAGCTTCTTTCGCAATTTTTGTTTACCATAAACGCATTTTCTTGCAAAGCAGTGTTGGTTATTGATGTCCAAACACAAATCAACTTGTTGAAAATACTTCTGTGTTGGTTTGTTATAAACCATTTTTTGTTCATTTACATGTAGAATTGTGTTAACAGTAATAAATATGTGCATTGTTATTAACAATATGTGCTAATTTTTCTTTTATGTTCTAACTATTTCTATCTGTGACTATGCATTGTGGCCAGTGAAACTTGTAGTTTTTTTATTATTTATTAATGCACTTTTTTATTATTCGAGTCGTATTTATTGAGATTGATGCTCGCATGCGTTTTCTAGACAACGTAAGAAATATATGCGACAAGACATATTATATTAAGAGTTGATGATATTTATCAGTTTTTGTATTGTATTGATGCCTTTGAAATTAAATATCTTAACATAATAAGAATATTGATGCTCAGTAAACTTGCACATATTAAATTCGATAGATGATAAATATTTAAATGGTGGTTGTGGGTCCCCTCGCGTATATACCAACGCCACGCCTTTCTTTTGCCAAATAATAGCAGTTTATGGGTTAAGGGTGTGTTAAAGAAGATACTTATCTGAGGCGTTCCAATTTACTTCACAGAGATAGCAACGCATTTTAGGTCGACCTCAGGTAGGATTCTAATCTCATCTGGGGTTAACTATCAGATGGACCAACTGTTCGTTTGCTACTTCTGTAATATGAAATGTATAAATATAAATTGAATGCATTTCTGCCTCATAACAACAGTTTTATGCGCTGTTGTGTTCTGGTCTAAAGGGTGTGGTAAGGGAGACATACTTTTCAGAGGCATTCCATCTCAGTCCTCAGGTGTAGCAACGCATGTGTGGCTAACCTTAGGTGAGACTTTGATCTTACCTAGGGTTGATTACAGATGCCCATGGGCGGCAGTAGCCCGTTTGCTACTTCCAAACTAGCAAATACGATGTAACGCATTAAATAATGGCGAACTAGCCTTATAAATTTTAAAGTCAATCTCGATAAATATTATCAGACTCAATGTATTAACTTGGGTTCTCCGGTGAACGCTAGTTATTTATTTACCTGTATTATCTAGGCTGCACATTTTTTTTCACGCGATATGCAAAACGTCATTCGCATTTTGCACCACACTTCGCGCTTGTCTCTCGCTTGCTTTTACGAATTTTATGTTCCTGTGCTAAGTGTTTCATTGATCTCATTTACTGCATTTTTCTTCTTCATTTAATCTGCATTTTCATTTTTTTTGTTTCTTTCTTTCGCCATTTTAGAACATTTCTCGATTCTTGCTAAATTCTTTATTTTTATTATTTCTTTTAGCTCAAATGCAAATGCTTTCTTTTCTTATCTAAAGTATATTTACACGCTATTGGTTGAGGGCTTTACGAATGCTTTAAAATAAGTATTTTTTCTTGTGTTTTAATTCAAATGGATTGCATCAATATATCTTTACTCCTTTCTTTTTATATTTTAGACTTATTATTTTTATTAAGATTTTTTTAAATAAATTCCAATGAAATATTGTCCTCAAGTTCTCCTCTCCTCGAGAAAATATTTTGAATTTTACATGTATAGTTTGTGTATAACTTAATATCTATATTGAATGAAGAGTTTAATGAGTTTCTATCGTTATCATTAATATGTCTTTTTAACCGACTTCCCAAAAAAGGAGGAGGTTCTCAATTCGACTGTATTTTTTTAGGTCCCATCAAAAAAAATCTCTATTAAATAAATGTGGTATGGTTAAGTCAATATTGAAGATATTGTAAATATTCATGTCACTCCATTTTCATTAACCCCATTCCTATCGTACGATTTTATAATAAAGTAGGAATCATTATTTTATGTTCATATTTTTCGGATGACATAAATGAGGAATTTCACTTCTTTTCTCCTATTTCAAAACAAGGTTACATTAATACAGTGGTTCCCAATCTTTTAAAGCCGCCGGCGCACTTACAAGTTTAGTATTATGACACGGCGCCCTACCAATATCTACAATGCAGTTTTAGCAAGTAGGTACAAAAATTAAAACAAAATCAATATGAAACTTGGTTTTTTATTATATTTGAGATAATTCAGAATTGAACTAATTAAGGAAAACAAATATTCAATCAGTAGAATAACTTGTCAGTCAAATCAAAGTGACTCTCGGCGCCCCTCTCTACTGTCTACTGTGCATCAGGGCGCCGCGGCGCACACCTTGGGAACCCCTGCATTAATAATATCTCAAGCTATAGATTGAGCTTGACCTTTAAAAAGACAGTGGGACTAACTAGTGACTAGTCCATGGATAAATCTATAAACAATTAAATTCGTTTGTGTAATCATCCATTAACGGACACCCCCGTTGATCGCCCACCTAAATATGACTTTTCTAATTCCACTGATCGGAAGTACCAGTTTTCTTCGTTTGAACTGTTACATTTTGTCTTATTTGTACCTTGTAAATGGCAATAAAGTTAAATCATTTGTATTGTTTGAATTCCCATTTTTCTCGTCATTTACCGTCACTACCGTGTGACCTCCCGTCTCTATCCGAAATTTATGTTTCTGTGCATCAAAGTACATCCATTATACATACAGGAACTATTTAGAATCACTATTCCAGTCAAAATGAACTTAACATCGGTTATCATCAACATCAGTCCAAGAGTGCTGTTTATACTCAACATTGTGCAACCATTACTCACGCCGTACCTACGATTTGTAACCTTCATCACGACTTTGTCGACATCACAATTACTCTATCATTTGTTAACATCACCCGAATCGTTGTATGTCATGAAATTTCTATTATCATACATGTCATTTGTGTCTCAGTGTGATTTGATAAGGTGTGTCCGTTATACATATGTCATCTCCAGTATATACATTTTAGGTCCTATGTGTCATGTTCAAATATAGCACTTGTCTACTACCATACATATCATTAGGACGCGTCTCCTCCACTTATAAAACCCCTATTTTGTCAACCACCACATATATCGTCCGAACGTTCCTCGCTAGCGTCTCCTCCACTTATGAAAATCCCACTTTGTCAACCATCATACATATCATCTGTCCGTGTCTCGGTAGCGTCTCCATCACTCATGAAACTCCCATTTGTCGACTACCTTACATTTCGTCCGTGTCCCAGTAGCGTCTCCTCCACTCATGAAACCCCCACCATTTGTCAATCATCGTACATATCGTCCGTCCTCACGAAGCCCCCACCATTCGCATCGTCCGCGTGAACAGAAATGTGTTTCCAGCCTGTACCCGGAGCGTGCAAAGTACCCGTGGGTGGGGTGCGCCGCGCTCGCCGACGGGAAGGGGGACGAGCGTGTCGCTCACGGCTCCGAACTCTTCATGGCCGCCGACTCCAAGATGATCACCATCGGAGGCGGGTTGGTAACGTTCCGACGTTTGCAGCTTGCATCCGGTCAGGGCCAAGTACCCCTGGGTCGGTTGTCTCCTCGAGGAGAAGGCGGAAGTGGGTGACGCGAAGACGACGGACGTGGGTGACGCGAAGACGACGCACGCGAACTCGTTGTTCATGGCGGCGGATAATACGATGATCACCATCGGCGGCGGGTTTGTAACGTTCTCTTTACAGCTTGCCTCCGGTCAAGCCGAAGTACCCTGGGTCGGCTGCTTCTTAGAGGACCAGGCAACAAATATGGGTGACGTGAAGACTACGCACGCAATCACGCTCTTGATGGCGGCGAATTACACGATATTATCTTCGGGAGCGGGGTTGTAACGTTCCATTTACAGCTAGCATCTGGTCTTTGCGAAGTACTTCTGGGACGACTGCCTGCCGATGGAGGTGATGGATGTAGGTGACGCGAAGACACACGCGAACTGTCTTGGCGTGTTTGTATAGCCTATTTAATTGTAACATGAATGTCTTATGATGCAGTCTAAAAATCAAATTCGATTTGACTTATAACTAGAATTAATTAAGATACAATCTAGAAGGTTACGGGTTCTCTATATTTAAATTGTATCTAGTGTGATTGTCGGTCTTGAATACCACCACTCCCTATCTTCCCCTCGCGTGGACGTCATAAAAGGCGGGTAAGAGATAAAATCAAGGAGCAGCTCTCTGTTGTAACATCAACATCCACTGCAGTCACTATTGGCTAAAACCCCATTAGAATCTACATTTAGCAGTGAACCTCAAAGGGTTGAAGTATATTACATTTTTTTAATTTATTTTAATAGACCTTTTAAGTGTCCCGTTAAAAGTGATTGATAAGCTAAAAAAAAACATAAAGGGTATGCCGTTGGTTATAAATCTTAGTCAGGAGTCGCAATGTTTCTGAGATCTACTTCAGATAAGCTCCTTCCGATGTACTCTATAGAATTGATTACAGATGTCTTTACAGTTTTATTTTACATAGTTTCGATGTAGTCTAGATTTCAACTTTTCCTAAGCATGTAGTAACTTAATAAAAATAAAATTTAAACATAATGATTATATTAACACAGTGACACGACTTTACAGAGACGGCCAGGCGATATGGATGGACGAAAACATAAGGTTCGGGAAAACAGACCGCTGTTCAACATTCAACAACCCGCCGCTATGCCCCTCTGGCGACTTCGAGATCCGTGTCCTGGAGGTGTACGGCTTCTCCGGGGCTTAGGCCTCGTCCTACCAGCCCTAGCCCTTCACAGGCCTCCCGATAACCCACCCTTGCCGGGTACGCAAGACGATCTAAGGCGAATCGTCGGTATATCGACCAATTTGTTGGTCAATCGATGTATCGACTCGAAGAAAGTAATCGATGTTTTCAGTAAAATATTTACCAGTTGCTGACGGAGCTATGAAAGCCATGCCACCTTGATTTAGCCAGATTCTGCAACAATATATTTCGATAGCGGTAATTCGATAATTAATCATTGGATGTATCGATACTTGAATGAAGTTATTGCTGTATCATAAGTATCGAACGATGCATCGATTATACTTAATCGACTTGAACATGTCACACATGTCGAACGATAAACACATGATTGATTTTAATAATCGATTACATATTCGTGACCAACCTATGAAGACCTATCGAAAGTATTTTTAGCAGATTCTGCGTACAAAATTAATATCGGCTTGTATAATGCAAATCGTTTATATCAAAAGTTCATCGATTAATCTGTCGCCGTGTATCGATGTATCGGTACTGGCACCGCCTTGGCTCGCCTCGGACGATGTACGGAGTGATAATCTCGTTGTGTCCCCGAGTGATGTGATGTGATGTGTTGTGACGTATGTGACGGTAAGGAGCTCGCGCGGTGTTCGTGAATCAACAAACGCTTTATTTTGAATCAATTTTGCCTTGAAACAGCCAACATCGAACGTGATGGACTCGGATAGCTGAAGCTATTAGTTTATAATCGAATTGGATTCGAATTATATGTATTTTGTTACGATTTTATATTCGTACGGTAATCGATTATGTAGTGATCGGTTGATAAACGAGCTGATATCGGAAAATATTGATATGAAATTCAGTATTATTTTTTGTGGAGGCTAAATTGTATTTGGTTGTTGTTTTCGTTTGAAAAATAAGGCTCTTTGATTTTATTTATGTATGATCTATGTTTTTTTACGTTTAGCGACACGATCGATTACTATATTTATTGTTTTATGTGATAAGTGTCGAAACAGATTCACCAACATCGCGCCGTATGAATTATACGCTTAGTTAAACCATCCGTTGGAGTGCAACGGAGTCATGCATGCGATTTTCCTTAAATATATAATCGATATTCGAAGTTTTGACGGCCAGATATAGCAAGTGCAGCGTGCTAGTGAAATGCATAGTAGATCGCTTTACACTTTATAAAACAGTGTTGCCATATAAAGACGAAGGATTCTCATGACCCGCGATAAACCAATCCGCGAAAATCAAAGTGATCGCCATTTATTTATTGAAAACAATCATGTTTTATTTTTATTTATTTATCTAACGACTACTCAATGTCAATATTTTAATCGTTTATCGCGTGATTGGTGATATATCCACATAATAAACGCCGTCGAAACTGACTGTAAATATATTCCTACATTTTTCCTATTATATGTGTGTACCCCGTAGTTTATATTAACTGCAGTCCGTTCGAGAACAACGAAAAACGGGGAAACTAGGTTGTTTTAATATTACATGTATACATATAATCGTTTTATATGTCGACGTGTGAGTACAAATTGAATGTCGTAGGTACCTTCCCTCTAAATACGCTTACGTGAAAGCAATATCGTATAATAACGTCTATGGAATTGTGATAACGCGTGAATTTAATTTAAATTTAATAGTGTTGCACTCTTTGAAGTATCGTTTATTCGCAAAAATTGCGTTGTAAAGAAAAATTTAGCAACTACAATGATAAAGTTACGGTCGTGTGGTCCGATATCAAAAAAACATATCAGAATTTTGTGTCGGTACGTGAAAGAAGTATATTTCGAGCCTTGCTTATTAACTTCACGCGTTGTCGAAATTCAACAATAAAATATATTATGGGGCCTAAATTATAAATATGGCGGATTGTGACGAGAACATTCCAGTGAAAACCTTCAAAGGTACTACTCGGTCACAAGTAAATAGATGGAAATTATACTATTTAAATGAACATAGGTTCGTTATATATCGGCAACGACAGTATTCGGTGTTTAGTCCCCGTCGCCTTAGGCTTGTTATATAGTGTATACGCAAACCGTTAACGCGTGTCTTTGCTCACAATGAAGTACCAAAGATGTAAATTATATTCTTTATATATATATGCGGACGTTTGAATATATTATGTACAGTGAGATAATCTCGAAATTCGTTATTTAGAATGCTGTTTTTTAATATAACAAAGTAACATTAAAATACTGGAAACAAACACAAATACATAGACACGTACCACCGAATATTATGAATAGCATATCTATATACGAATTTCAGTATACATTATTTTTGATAAAAATTCGAATTTATACAAATAAGTTTCTCGATGACACAGCACATGATTCTCTACAGCGTTCGAACTATGAAGAAATATGGCAACATTGAACAAACAATGCAGAGTTGGACGGAGACCGATATCAATTTGTTTCTATATACGGTTTATTTTGGTTTCACAGACAAGAAACTGTTGCTCGTTTCGAGAAACTTGTTGTGTAAATTAGTTATGTCACATGCACAAATAAATACCATGCCTATTATATGTTACAAATTCTGGCATGCTTGAATAAAAATATATTTTCAAACGTTCGTGTCAAATGAGTTGGGGTCGCCACTGCCTTCTTTATGTTTATGTATTATTTAAGATTTCATAACATATATTTATTTATAATATACGAATATATAAATAATTTATAAAAAATATTTGTGTTCGATTTAGTTATTGATATCGAACAAATCATAAAGTGACCCCAAGTGACGTTTGAGGACATGCCACGAACGTCGCAAAGTATTATTTTATACATATTTGGAAGGAAATGTGCCAAAAATGGACCATTCGATAACAAAATGGCGTGAACGGTATTGTGTAACGTATTCGCTTTCATATATAATGTTTCTTAGCGTTGACACGATTGATGTGTAGTTCCGTGTATTTTCATCGTAAATTTTGACGAAACGTAAGTGTATTTGATCTATGAAATTTTGTCTTTGAGAGCATTTTTACAGCGGGTAGTTGTAAAACGCGGGTGCTGCCACACTCTTGCTTTTCGTGAATCTTCAAACATATACTCTAGATGTCGCCTATGCATTTTATTCGTTGAAAGTACGTTACAGTAAGTTATAATGAAAATGCTCTCGAAAACAAGCTAATAAAGTTTTCGCAATGTAAGTAGGTAGGTGTGTTCGTAATTTTTCGCAATTACTAAATGTAATTTTCGGATATCTATATATCGGAATGGAATATTAATGTTCAGTCGTTGTGTAGGTGAATGTTAACACATATCCCTACAGTACAAAGGGGCTTACCTATGTTTCATATCATAGAGTGCTGCGATAAAGATGATGATTATCGGCGCCGATAACCTGCCCGATTGATGGGTTCATATACCACATATCGTCGCTTAAGTTCTAGCACCGCGTAAGTCATTTTTTTGGCGGGAATGAAATTTTGAAAATCATCGTCATTGGAATCGAAATACGCGTCGTTTTGTCCAAACAGAATCAAGGAACAATAATACCTTTAAATTATGGAAAATTAAAAGTACAAAATGGAACTTTAGTTGCGTCTATGTATAATTAATCGGTTTTTGTCTCTCCAAACAAAATTCCAAAAATGACTTACGCGGTGCTAGAACTTAAACGACGATATGCCGGTTTTCGGTACCGAAAATCAATGTTCTGTCTGTACAATCGCGAATGTAAGCGGCTTGTTAGGTCAGCGATTTTGTAAATATTATTTTATCGTCTCCGCCCACCAAAGCATTCAATATCTATACATTAGATCAGCTATTGACAAACTTGTAACAAATACGTTCGTACAATAGTGTGAAATATTAATTTGTTTTTAATTCACATTTTTATACTCATACAATGATCGATTGTAAGTGTACTGCATTTTAAATGAATAAACGTGTTTTCGGGTTTTATTCACAATTATTTTGATTATCCAGTATACATGAATGTAAGTTGTGGATAACATTCTAGCCATACGGTATTCAGAATTTGGATCTTCATTCTAAAAGAAACAAGCACTATATGCAGACTGTAGATAGTAATTTTAGGTAAAAGCTGATTTGAAATAAAATTCTCTTGTAAGTTATTTTTATCTTTTTTTTCTGGCACAAACGTACACAAAATCTAATCAGTACAGATTCGGTTTAGTGTAACCGTTTGGGCTGGCTCTGAAATTTATAGGAAACCAGCATATAGCAGTAAATATTTGTACACTAAGTATGTTTGTATCCCAGCATTGTCGAATAGCGTTGGTGGGCAGAGGCAAAACGTAACGAAACTCAAGTTTGTCAAGGTACTACGTACGACTTTATTAATTATCAAAAGCCTAAGACTTGTTTTTAAATTCAGATTATTTATGTAATTTATTGAGTAGGTATAATATTGTATATTGAGTTATCTCTTCGGTCGGCGGTCCGACGGTCACATGTTATGTTTTAAGTACTATTTTATTTGTTCGCTCAGTTATTTGAGTCTTGCGTTGGCAACACGCTCGATTGACGTACAGTTCAGTGTTGCCAGTTTGAACGCTTGCGGCGTTTTTCTTATTTTTAAGTTTTCGGTTGTTCCCGCCGGCCGCGGAGAGACGCAACTCGCGATACGTTGCTGTTAGCCATTTGTCGTTGATCAGTGTAAAGTCTAGTCTTTATCCTGTTTTTATTCTTTAACGATACAATATTATAAATATTTACGAAATGATATTTTAAGTTGTGCGATTACGCCCCGTACGGGGATCTAGGCTCGTGGTTAGTTAGAATTAAGTACATTTGATGTAAATTATACAGTTATTAATCTCTATTCTCCCTTTCAGTATTTGTGGTGTACGTTTTTTTATGTGAGAAGCGTAGTGTGGCGGCGCTAGTGCGGCGATCGCGAGCGCTTTGTTTTGTTACGATGTACTGTTACATTCGAATAGTTTTAACGCCCTCCGGCGGTGTAAAACTCGTTTATGGTAATGTAAATGTTGCTTTATAATGTCTACAAAATATATAATCCTATATACATATTGTCATTTTATTTTGTATCCCGTCACCCTTAGAATACATTACTCACTATTTGTTTTTAGAAATCTTTTGTGTAGAAAAATTAAGATTTGTTTGATAAAATTAACTTAAATGCTGAAACATTTCCCCCTCATCAAAACTTAGGAAAATATGGAACATCAGTTGATAACTTTGTATGTGTTTCTTAGATTTTTTTTAATATAAAAGAATAGAATAACCTGATTATATGTTTATTGTGTAATAAATGTAATTTTATACCGAGATTTCGAATTGTTAACTGTATTTCCGAGTATAAGAAATGAGCGAAAATTGGGCTTTACAGAGCATTCAAGGTTACCTAAAGTTTTGGGCATATTTGAACAGAACTATTTTGGAAAACAAAAATTTTTGAATTTTGATAACTTTAATATCATGGGTAAGATTGAGGTCTTCGTCTTCTAAAAAAGTGAGAAATATGAAACCAGTTTTATTCAAAGTTACCCAACTTGACTGTACCCTGTTCCTGAGTAGTAATGGATTTGTCATGTATTCTATTATTTGTTATGGGTGTTGCAAGAGCTGCAGTGACTCATTCATTTGTATCACTTGGTATTCTGTTAAAAGTTGTTAAAGGTTTTTAAAAGTATTGTCAATAAATATATTAGGGCATCTACTGAAACATTGCAAGCTCCTATGCTTATAATAGAAGAGAAAAAACACAGTCTTAATATGAAATTTGTATATTTAAAATAATCACATTATCCTAAAAAGTTGTAATTTAACAATCTTTTATTCTAGTTTTGTAATAGGATAGTCTTTCTGTGACTGCTGCGACCAGTTCAGCTTCTACAACTGATATTAGAACTTCATCTAAATTGCTGTCAATTTGTTCTATTGAGTATGAGAGATTTTCATCTGAACATTTTTCTAGATATTGACAAATCAATGTACATAAGGGTTTTCTTAATTTGCAGGAAAACTCTTGTAATTCGTCTTTATCATCCTCTTCAAATTTAGATGAGTCATCCTTATTCTGGTCTTCCATATTGTTCAATGCCTTCCACATATTGTAACTTGGAGTGAAATATTTGTCTGGTTCAGAAATCTCACTCATTTCAAGTACTTTGACAATTGTAACTGTAGAATCAACAATATCAATTAAATCCATATCCACTTCCTTCTGATTAACAATCTTCCGTTCATAGTAATGCAATACTGTCTTAACCATCGATGCTACATCTTCCAAATTCTCATTACTAATGTCCAACTTCTTGTCGAACCCAACCAAGTTTAAAGTGATCTGTAGACTTATAATCAACACCCTTTCTAATTCATTTTTATCAACCAACTCTTTTTGTTTGACTGTTACTTCGGAAAATGCAATAGTTAGAGATTCGAGGGCCTCAACAGTGACAAAATGTCCAAAGAACTTAGTTCTAGTCTTATCTGTATTACAATACGAGCAAATGGTGTTGAAGTTTTCAAGTGCTGTTACGAGTACATCTTTGCTTGAAGAGTTCTTAAGGATAAAGTACAGAGCACTAGAATATCCAACTTTAATAAATAAATCTGTAAAGACACCCACATCGTCTTCAGACGCTAAGAACAGGCAGGAGTTGACAAGGCGTAACAATTGTATGATAACAAGACTGTCGTCGGACTTTATGTATTCGATTAGGAATGATAAGAACGCATCCATTTTAAGAAGTGATTCCACTGCTTCTTTCTGACAACACATATTGCCTATAATGCCAACAAGAATCTCAATAATACGCGGAGTTTCGATAGTTGGTAATGCAAAATTTAAAAGCTTCAATATTTCATGTTTTTGTAGGAAAAGAACGACATCTCTCTCCGCTGTCATGTCCCAAAGTGTACAAAGATCGTCTTCAAAAGTTTTCTCTTGGACTTCTTCTTTTAATAAATCCAAATTAGCCAATTTTAATAGAATTTTGAGCACAAATCGTTCACTGTACGCTGTGTCCCCAATTACGTCGCCCGTAACTTGGGGTTCGATGGGATTTTCTTGTCGTTCTTCCAGCGGTTTCATTGTATAAATATTTTCTTAATTTCTATCATAAATCTATTTAACACTTATTTCTGAGTTTTTTTTTTTTTTACACGATCATATACTCACAGTCACAGTATCACATTCACGAGTAACTCATTTTGAATTGGCTTTTGACAAAACAAATATTGACTTTTGACAATTTATGCGTCAAATTGTCAATGATCAGTAATAGCTCTTATACTTTTAAGTCGACGAAATAGGTACACGCATCTAAGCCAGACAGCCATTAACATTATGTCATTTAATGAAACATTTCAGGCACACAGTAAATCGCTTAGATATCGATTTTATGTGGCGACATTTTTTTAGATCCGGAATGACACATTTATTTATTTTTTTTTTATTTATTTATTTTTTTAGTCAATAAGAACGGATTAATCCAATTACACTAATGACAAAATTACAAATTGTTACAATGAAAATTAATGAAATAAATTAAATTAAAATACAATTATGTCGGATACAAAGACAGTTAACAGAATAAAAGAAAAAATAATTAAAATAATACTCCTTATATAAAAATGTCAGGTAATTTAGAATTAAAAAATTAAAATAACAATAAA
>MOOZ01000935.1:463630-477542 GCA_002930495.1 Cecropterus lyciades | reverse complement strand
TTTTTAATTTAAGAGCTGTGGATTTGGTGTTAATAAAAAATAAAAATATAATTATTAATTATTTAGTGCAGTTTACTGAGTTTTTAGCTTAGTGAACTAACGAGATGTGTGACGTGAAACTCACATGCCTGACAGTTCTCATAAAGTTCATAAGATATAATGTATCAATTCGTCGCAATTGATCTCAAATATGTCAGGAAAAGGACCTTAATGTAAACTTTAGTTACCTTTCAATGTGCGTTGGGAAGATTAATTCCTTGTCCACCGCATATATACCCCAAAAAGCGACGGAGGCATAGATGGCCTCTGCAAACGCCAGAGAGAATAGAATGTCTTTTATTTTTCGAATTATTGGCGCGCGTTTTGATGATCTTGCATCTGAGCCGAAGATGTCGTTCATAAAAGCGATACAGTAGAAGAATGTTTGCAGTAACTGAAAAAAAATAATAATATACCGTTAGTATCTTATAGAGATGGGAACAGAAATAAAAAAAGGCATATGCTTGCCTGGCATTTGACCCTAGACTGCCACCGATAGGCTAATTGTAAGATATAAACAATATAATAAGTATAATTTTGTATTAACCATATCCTAGTGGGGGTGAACTTCCGAAAAGCGCATACCATCTATCGATCTGAAATTTGATACAACGACGTATTTTGACATTCTAATCACGAATATCAAAACTAAAATTGGCGCAAACGCCATTTGTTCGTTGTGCAGAATCGCGCATTCTTAATAGATTTTGACTATAATAGCTTTACCCAGAAAGGGCGTGTGAGCAACATATACGCTCACACGCCCGTTCTGTATATACGTAACGTGGAGGTTTATAACTGTAGACACTAACGCATGTATAATAAGTTAATTGAGCAGAGACATACGATAAAAAAATTTACATTCCATACTTCAACCCTGATAATGTTTGTTTGCCTTTATTGCTTTCATAATAGATATGTACATAATGAAATTTTTACCTTGAAGCCCTTAACCCTGATATTGCAGGGGTACTGCCTATGTTATGGCTTAGAATTAGGTTTAACTGTAGCGTTTATATAACTATGGGTTAGGTTGAATTGGAACTTGTCGGCCGCGAACATAATGCTAACGCTTTCTCGTGACCCGGCACCGAACGTACAGAGGAACGCTGAGGAGTTTTAGTCGGTAGGAGTCCGACATACCCTTTTGCAACTCCAGGTACAAGGGGATCCATGTAGATTTCTTCGCGTAAAAAGAAAAGGTTCGGTTAGAACTAGGGTTGTCACTCGTAATTTTTAACAAAGTGTTGGTAGACGTTATCTATACTTTCGGAAAACGGTAAATAAGCCCAAATTTGATGGGGGTTTCGTTGTTTTACAACAAGGTTGCATTATTGCATTGCCTTTCGATTTACTTATGCGTGTAAAATTTTAGCTCAAAATGAGTCAAATTTAAGGCAGACCGGTGATAGTACAGGTGAAAGTAAATAAAAGCTTATGTTATAATAAGCTATTAGTAAATTCGTGGTTATAGGTAATCACGAATTTAATAATAGTGATATAGGTTTTTATATACTTTCAAAAGGTAGAAATATGTGTTAGATACTAATTGTTAAATGTATATAGATACTAATTGTTCATACTTACGAGACACCACATAGTGAGGAACAAGATTCGTGATTGTAATGGAAAACCCTCCAAATCCTTAGCAGGCAGCGGCAAAACAATATATAACTGGTCATACAATATCGTGTACACATTAACCGCAGCAGCACACAAATGAAACACTGGACGAATCATTTTGATGTATGTAAAAAAAATACACTAAACGTACGAAAGCGCGCGTAACTGACGGCGTCCGATGGACGATTGGATGATAAAATTGTTTATGTCATCATATAAAAACAATAAATGTAGAAAGATTTTACGAACGTATTAAATATTACACGTAAATGCATAAAATGTAAAAACTAAGTGTAAAATTATTTACTTATATCAAATTGTTGGTTTTTACTCGTAACTTTACATATTGCCTAGGTAACTACTACGTACCTAGTTATTGTGCAAAGTTGATATAGGTTGTAGGTATATTGAAAGTGGACCAAGTACATCCGATTTGGCCATATGTTATTAAAAAGGTTCCTACTGTTATTGAAGTATTTATATTTTACGAGGATTCTCCGGACTTCGAAGGTAGTAGAACTCTTTGTGGTCCGACTCCGGAAGCATCACCGCCACACCTATTTCTGCCTAATAACAACAGTGTTATGCGCTGCTGTGTTCTGGTCTGAAGGGTGTGGATAGGGAGACATACTTTTCCAAGCCATTCCATCTTAGTTCTCAGGGATAGCAACGCATTTGTGGCTAACCATAGGTGAGATTTGATCTTACCTAGTGTTGATTGCAGATGTCCATGAGCAGCAGTAGCCACTTACCATCAGGTGGGCTGCATGCTCGTTTGCTACTATCCATATTATAAAAAAAAACTTAGTATAACTTTCGGATATATTTTTAGACACTTACGTGCATCGATGTAGATCCTATTTGCTCCTAAGCGTTAGTGCGTTTAAATGCTCTTTTTAAGTTCGTAACCGCCCAAACCTGAAGGTAAAATAATCAACTTCATATAGAATATAGGTTCTATCTGTAGTCAATCATAGGTGCGTTACTACTCCCGAGGACAAGATGGTCGATCACACCTCTCCACCAAAACGCAAGAACTGCTTTACGCTAGAAATGGGTGTGGCGGTGGTACCTCTTCGGTGGACTACACTGGTTCTAACTGGTAAAACTCGTATATTCCTGGTAAAACTTGTATATTCCTGGTAAAACTCGTATATTTTCTGGTGTGAACTTTTTTTAGTAGAAGTTTTTTTAGGTAAGATTATTCTTATGTGCCATTTCTTGGATTTTTATAGTAGACGCTTACGTCATCTTTCATCACGAATATCAACCACTCATTATCTATTGGACTTGCACTTAATGTAAAGTTTGTAGATGTAACAAACTAAATACATGTTCTGCATTCAACATATTTTTCTATTATGAGTTTCAATTGTTACATGTTTCGTCTTATTTGTAGTAGTAATTATTAAAAAATGTAAGAGTTTTTGCAGCATTTTTTTAAGTATAAAGTGCGGTAAAACTCCCACATAAAGAATATAGACATACCTTTTGAAGGTTTACCCCTCGAAAAAAAAGGTGTTGGTTCTTCCATAGTTGATCCACGTATGGAAGAACGTATATATATACCCTAAATGTCGCCTCGTACCCTCCATTGACCTATTATTGATACTAAAATATAAAAGAAAACTTATCCAATTCATTACGTGGTCATCTCCGGGTTTGGGGGTCAAAGTTTGTATGTCAATGATAAATAGGATACACTGATTACAGCACTTACAATATCGAACTCCACAGCAACAAACGATATGAATAATTAAATAATTGATTATTATCAACGCTAAAGAAATTGAAATCTGTTAAATTATATTGATAATTAAAAGAAGAAAAGAAATATAATGCTAAAAAAGGAATAGAATCTACATACTTTCTATATGGTGTGGTTTCCATGGACACTCAAACACCCAGATCCAGAATAAAAATCTAAATCCATCATTCAGATATCTCTTCAGGGATCGAACTCCCACTACGTGGCCAGTATGGTGACCACTCTGCTACGTGATTTATGTGATTGTATAAAAGTCGTCAATTATATCAACATAATATGTACCGTTTTTGCCTTTTGTTTGACTTTATGACTCATTTTTACCTTTTACTATTTTTCCATCACGTGTAAAAGATATAAGGCATAGGTAGGTACTAGTATCGACCAAATTAATCTTCAGTTGTCTATCTCATTGTTCTCATATTACGAATGAATATTCATATCATAAACTTCGCTTTTAAACATAAATACATTGTCCGATAATACGTAGGTATATTCATGTACTCACACACATAGGTAGTAACACAATGAACTAAGATAAAAAATCTTTACACTAATTGAATTGAAATTGTTTTAAGAGGCAAATCGTGATACAATCTATATGTTACAAGGTACCTATATATTTAAGTAAACTGGTAATTTTAACTATTAAGTTTTGTTGCTCTGTGTGTGTGACGGTGTAGGTACAAGTACTTCAAATTCTACACTCATAGCCCCACAGTAGGATTTTCTCCTGTGTCGTGGGTGCCACGGACACACCCAAACCCAGAACAATGAAAATACCCAGACCCAGAACAGAAATTTAAACTCATCATTCAGAAGTCTGTCTGGCCGGGGATCGAATCCGGGACCCACTGCGTGTCAGACCAGTATGGTGATCGCTCCACCAGGTGGGTCGTCGAAAGATCAATGTTGATTGGATATAAACAACTTCTAAAAACTGATTAAAATGTCTTTGCTACTTTACTATTGTGATAACAATGTAATTTCATACACAATAGGCGACGCAAGCCCACAATGGAGTTTTCTTACCCTTGCACTTCACCATCTCCATCGCGGTATCGTGTATTCGTTATAGTTCGTTTAATTTAGGCGCTTGCTAGAACCTTCTGCATTAAAACTTCGGCCCATTTTAGCCGAAGCCGAAGTTTTTGACAAAGGTGGTTTTTATGGCCGAAGGTGGCCGAAACCGAACCCGAACACTACTATTTGCATAACTTCGAAATCAATTTTTCCTTTTGCATATTTCGGACTGGCCAAAAATAAAACAAGAAAATACTTTTAAGTTTTGACGTACGAGTAATTTACATAAAATAGACAGTCACAATTCGGATATATGTCCTTTGCTACCGCAAACCGCAGTCACGGGATCTTTGGTCGTATAGAACGTCGTTGTATAGATATCTAATGTTGGTGAAATACTAAGTTTATCAGACGGACCGGTCGCCAAGTAAGTAATTGTACAGACGTAGGAGGTCTTTATCTTACCAGTTTCTATTGCAGCTAATTCACAAGTATCTTGTTATTCGGATTAAAATTAGCAACCAAATATCATACCATTTCGTTTCGTTTCATTCATCCAGTTCCATTCCGTTCCATTTCATTCTGATCCATTATTAATTCCATTTTATAGTACTCCATTATCTTTTTATTTAATTTCAAATAAAAAATGGTGATATAGCTTAATTATAAGGGGAAAGAAGATACTCCAATCTTTCCAAAGCGTTATAAGTCCAAATCCAACTTCTTAATATAGCTACGTGCCAATATGCGGATTTATCGGGAAATATTAAGCCCGGTTCGACGCGCTTAAGCACGCTTCTTTGTACAGCCTATATATCTTTAGAACTTACCAGGATATCATAAAACTCTAACACTGATAGATTATGCCCTGTTTAAATACATGAATAAATTTTGCCCCGATACAGTGTAGATTAGCACTAAGATCGAAAACCCTTTTACTAGGGCTAACATGTTTATACGCACATATATATTGGGAATTTAAAACGCATTGTGTTTATCTTAATCGATAATTTACTCGAAACGTGATGTAGAAGTTAGTATAAATAAATAAAGATTTTTTATCATCTCTTAAGTAGAAATTCGAAACAGTTCAATTGCAGTAACTCATTTAATTTTCAGGAAAATATAGGCATATCAGCAATCTTATGAATAAGCCTTTTAATTACCAGAAAAATATTCCCTTCATTAATTTTCTAAATGAACCTTTTAACTTAATAAAATCATCTCAAAATACTTACCACTGTATAAAACATGAAGTAGCTAGAAGCTAAGTTATATATACCTAGATAACCGATATGTTTAATAGACGATTTACGCAAATAAGTAGCAACTGAAATTTCCCTAGGGTCGCTCCGGCCTAAGCCGAGGTATTTTTTTATGCCTTAGATTTCTGAAGATAAAAATAAATTCGAAATAAATAGCTTCTACGTTCATAGTCCTATGCTACAAATCTCTTCCAAGTTAGGCTGGTGGTTGTCCTTAGGGCTGAGCTGCTGTCATGAAAGATTGACTATACATGCGTTACATGTATAGTAAATCTTTCATGGACAGCAATGTCTCATACCATCAAGTGGGATGTATGGTCGTTTTCTATATTATAAAAAAGAAGTAAACTTGATGCTTATGCTGCATCCATAGACATTTATAATCTACAGTTCAGATAAAAGAACTATCGGAGCATGGTCATAGATACACATTTCCTGAGGTTTCCAAGTTACATGAGGTTACTACGTTTTGTAGATTTCTCTCACCCTTCTAATCTGCAGCAGACAGGAGAATGAGGCGTTTCTGCTGAGTCAAACCATAAATGTTCTACAGTTACTACGCCTTCAAAATATGTATGGCATTGAAACTGGTTTTATGATAAAATATGGTTAGAAATAGTGCATTGTCACCGACGTTGGCTTCATAAAAGTGTACAAGAACGTTTCGTTACTGCAAGCAAAGACGTTCAAATTAATTTGGATGCGGTAAATTTAAAAACATCAATGTTTGTGTTAAATTCACTGTCAAATGACCGTTTTGTGTGTAAAAATAAAGTGTCAAATTAAGCATTATTGCAACAATAAACAACGAGTTTCAACGCTAATAAAAGCATTTCTTCTACCAATGAAACGTAAAAGATCTCGCAAGTGTCATGGTGTCTGTTGGGGACGTCAAAATTCAACATTGCATAGAAAAGTGCATGGAAGGGTACCGCTTAACTTAGTCAGACCCTTTATTCGATTGACTATGTATTTATTTACTAGATTCAAATTGTTAAGACTGTGAACGTGACGATTATGCAGTCTCCCTATTTTATTTTAGTTAGGTAGGTAGGTAAAACTCTAAACTTAGCGGTACCCCGCCGCGACATTGTAGTACAATTTCAACGAGCAAGTGTTATTTTTCTATAATTAAAATTTAGGTGTAACATCTATAAATATTATTTTGGACTTTTTAAATTTTTGCCCACTTATCTTTATAGCGATGGCGTTTTTTAATTTTAAATTAAATTTCATTTTAAACTTTTTAAACTACTTTTGGTATTGTATGTTTATACATCACATCAAACACGAGTTGATATGATGTATGTGATGAGATGATGTATTTGGTATGCGTTTCCGAATGGACAGTTTCCGTTATGTACACGTTAATTCTTCTATTTGATATGCTACTTGGGTATATTTGACAATATTAAATTATTCATCCCAACTTCCCCCCCCCCCTTTACATTGTAATTGACTGATCCGGTACTGATAAAACATGCCTAATTGTAATATACACCTCATTCCCTTCATTTGGTATCCCACTTGGATATATTTGACAATATTCGATTATTTATTCCTCACCCTCATACCCACTAAATGGCTCAACTTTGGTGAAATACGTTTAATTGTAGCATAATCGTCATGCCCTTTCATTTGATACCCCATATGGGTATATTTGACAATATTCGATTATTCCTTCCCACTTTGAACTATCATATTTAGTAACTGGCTGAACCGATTTTGATAAAACATGTAAGTTATTTGTTATGCCCTTTGATACCCCACTTGTGAATATTAAAAATATTTGATTTTTCATCACCACTTTCACCATCATCATCACCACACTACTGACTAAACTGATTTTGATAAAACATTTTTAAGAACCAGCACCCGGAAACCCGCTTTCTAATAAAATAAACCACATCCAAATCGGTTCACCCGTTCAGGAGCTACGTGTCTACAGACAGACAGACATAGCAATCAAACTTATACTCCTCTTTTTGGGTCGGCTGTTAAAAAGGAAATTTTGCCGCCCCCCAAACTCTGGTCATGTAACATGGTACCTATACCATATAAGTATTCTTACATCCACCATATCAAGTGCATAAGCCCGTTAGTTTTGTTACCGCCAGCTAAATTTAATTTGAATTTAGCAAATTTTCCATATTAAAATGAGACGGTTTTGTCGTAGGATATTAACGTTATAGTTTATACTCGAGGGAGAACTCGATTAGATTAAAAAGTGAGCACAAAACGCCTTTGTAAAGAGATTATTAAGAAAAATCTTGATATTAATATATAGATCATATTAACATCAAGATTTTTCTTAGTAATGTTTTATATAATCTAGCATCTCTCTGTTGGGAGGCTGGGCACAAGAATAATATTAATTTTAAGCAGTATCTTATTAATGTTACATTCTTTGTTTGCGTCTCTCCCTACTGATTGGGTGTCTGGGAATACATTCCACTAACTCCCAAATGTACTGGCGTATAAGATGTATACATATCTATCTTATCCATTAACTCCCAACGTTAAAATAATAACGTAGAGGATTAAACGATTTAGATGTTGTTTTCTTTGAAAGGATTGATACGAACGGTTGGTCCTAGTTATAAGAGAAAATTCATCAGGTTGTTTGAAGATCATCAACACTTTTCAAGATGAAGTTGGAGGTTTTACGACTGTTAAATCTTTTTCGTATTAACTGTTAACCTAACATTTTTGAAGATAATCTAGTCTGGAAGATCTAAAGCGTTGAATTAAAAACGCACGCTCATAAATATTTAAACAAACTAAGAAGAATACCAAATTAGGACATATTTCATGAATATTCAACAGAATACAAGTTGCAAATTCGACACGACTTAGCGAAGTGATACAGAAATCGCTCAGGCAAAGTTTTAGCTATGGATATCTCTGCATCTAAATATTTAACTACGGTTCTTATTATTTAACTATTTGATTCTGAGAATATTATTACAGTTATAAGTGGATCATAATAGTATGTATATTATTCGTATGTAAAAGTAAAAGTAAAACATTAATTTTAAAGTGAAACATATTTAGAATTGTCGTGCTTTGAAACTCGATGAAACGAAAATGGTGTCGGTGCTACAACTAGATGGCGCAGTACCACTTTCCGAATCACGCTAACGATTTTACTTCGTAACTAGTATAAAAGGTCAAGTTTGGTATATGCGAAATAATTATTATTAAGTTTAACTTCTGCCGTCTGTAAACTACACACACATTTATGTTTTTTGTAAATTTATTGCTTGTGGCCTTGTCAAGATAATAATAATGGTGTCTTCCCACGGTCCATTACGGACATTTAAGTAGTTTGGTCGTAGTCAGTAGCCTTAGATGAGTCGTTTGATCTCTCATTTTGCATCTTTTCGTGTAGAAATCTGCAGAATCGTTGACGTGATAAGCCACTATAAGATAAGAAAATTGAAAAAAATATATTTTTAATATAAAAAAATACAATATAATTTACATTTTATACAAATGATCTCTATAAAAATACATTTGTAATTAAACATACGATTCATTTAATCATTCATTTAATTACATAAATGTTTAAACAAACGAATAATCTATAATATTTAGAAAATCGCTTGTATTCTAGAAAGATTATAATTATGATCTTTTCACTCAATAGCCAGTAATTAATTAAATGTGAAACGGGACTCAATTTTGTTATTCCCGTCGAGACATCGTACCAATTACCATCGTACAAAGTCGTTGACAAGTCGAGAATTCGTGAATCCGTTCTGAATAGTTCCAAAAACCTCAATAGGCAACGGTTGTATATTAAGTACAAGTTTTTAGTAAACTTGCCTTGGTAGTAAACCAGTTGATCCCAGGCGATTGACCTGAAATTTGCATGCCATAGGTTCACGTTTGATGAATGAATATATAAATCATTCATTTAACATTCTGAAACCAATATGGCGGACGCCCCAAGTAAGCGGACTTATTATTATTTTTAAGTCAAATGGAATGTTTTTTTAAGAATAATACGACAAACCTTTTGTTTTTATAATGACAGGTTTTTTATTACGTTTGGTCATTGCTTTTAACAATTAGAAGATTTATTTGTAAGAACGTGTTTACGAATCCACAGTTTGTAATTTAATTGTGTAACTAGCTGTAACGTAAATAATAAATATTCGTAAATTTATAAAATTTTGTTGTTTCCTTTTAGTGTTCCGTTATGGTAAACAGAAATTTTATCACTCGTAATTCTGATGTCCGTTTGTCACAACTATTTTACTTCAAATCTACTGGACCAATTAAGTTAAAATAATAGGTAGGTACACCTATGTATTTTTGTGACATATTACGCATGTATGTGTTTACGTAACGTAATAAATTTAATCTTTTATGTACTCGTAGGTGTTGTTGTAGAGGAAAATGTGTTTTTTTAAAAAATACTTTTGTGTGACTTATCAAGTGGAAGGTTTTGTTGGCAGAAAGCAGGATCACTTTTTATGAGATGACCGTCTTAGTCCACGGAAGTAGCAACGCTTCTGTGATTGATTTCAAATAAAACTCCTGTTTTGTATGAGGATGATTACAGATGTCCATGGGCGGCAGTGACCATTTATCATCAGGTGAACTGCACTCATATGCTACTTCAATAATATCTTAATATATATAATTACGTGTCACGTTGTTTGTCTCCTATGGAGTCTAAAACTACTGGACTGATTTGGATAAAATTTGCACGCTGTGTGCAACTTGATCTAACTTGAAATATAGAATAGCTATTATCTATATCTCTACAAATTACGTGTCACGTTGTTTGTCCGCTATGGACTCCTAAACTATTGGACCGATTTCAATACAATTTGCACACCGTGTGTTTGATCCAATTTAATAGATAGGATAGCTTATCTTAATAAACATATAAATTACGTGTCACGTAAGGACTCCTAGACTACTAGGTATATAAGTAGGTATAATATATAAAAAAAAATAGATTACTTATACTACTTCTAGTCAAACATATTACTAATGTACTAAAATATCCGGTACAATGTCAATGCAAACTGATGTTGGAAATTTAATTTGTAATTAGACCCTTAGATGCCGGATTAAGGGTGCAAAGACCCAAGATCGGTATGAATTATGGGGGTTGTTGAGTACAATTAGAAGAAGGGTAGATATTAACACTTAAATTTAATAGGACCATTTGTCTTAAGGCTATTAGTGCTAGTACAATTGTATCGTATCTTACTGGAAATTACAGCGCTGTCCCTATTAAACCTTTGGGTTTAGATTAGCTTGGAATCAAGATAATATTTAGTATGAGTAACTTTTGATTATGTCAACATGACAATTATGTCAATTTTCTAGGGAATAATTCTTTTGGAACCATTTGTGGTTACACTCCGGGAGTACCACCGTCACATATTGTTCTACCTTATAAAGCAGTGTTAAGCGCTGTTATATTATGGTTTCTGTAAGAGAGGTATTCAAGGCGTTCCGAAGTTCTCTTCAGGGGTAGTACCTAAAGAATCTGTGGCCAACCGCAACTTATCTGGGGTTAATTGTAGGTATCCATGGACGGAAGTCACTTGTCATTTGATCTACTGTAAATTTATTTGCTTATTTGGTAATACAGAAAAATGCACAAGTTCTGGCTCTGGTAGAAGGCAGACCGCCCGTCCTCAGTCGTCCCACGACAATAAACTTACAATTTAATGTCAGGTCCGTGTAAAAAAATGTTTCTGAAATTAGCGCATATATACGAACACAGTTACATATCGTACACGCAAATACATAAACATAATTATGTAGATATGTATTTATCCTATCACACAGCTTTTTGAGGTCCATTGCTGGACATAGGACTGTCCTAACTATTGGTTGTTTTTACCAATAGTCACTACGCCTGGCAAGCGTGTTGGTGACAGCT
The DNA here is from genome assembly GCA_002930495.1 of Cecropterus lyciades. Taxonomy (NCBI): domain Eukaryota; kingdom Metazoa; phylum Arthropoda; class Insecta; order Lepidoptera; family Hesperiidae; genus Cecropterus; species Cecropterus lyciades. Next base: position 465,916 of record MOOZ01000935.1, on the reverse strand, counting down.
GTAGTGTTGACGCTACACGGGAAGACGCTGCTGCTCATCTCTTGAACTTCTTCCCTTAGTTGCCTCTTACGTCACGGGAAGAGAGAGCGGTGTTAGTCAAGACCAACACGACACGGTAAGAAGAGGAATGGAAGGGGATTTAGGTACATTAAGATAAAATTGAAATAACCTTGACATTATTAAAATCAACGTTGAATAACAACTATTACGAGTTGTTTAATAATGATTATCTGGAAATATAAACATACGATAAAATGAATAAGTTTAATATAGAAACGTTTAAACCATAAACTGACTGTGCCTCGTGGTTTAACTCGCGTTTAAAAATATAACATTAGTTTAAATTGTAATAAGTTTTGAGGGACTATATGGGTTTGAAAGAAAGTCTTAATTCTCTCAAGACATATACATATATTCAATCAACTAAATAGGAGTGTTGGTTTGAGATTTAAAAACATACCTACAGTCATTTTTCTAGGTTGTAGAACCAGAGTAGTTCGACCGGGAACTTACCGGCGGGAAGGTACCACCGCCTCACTTGTTACTAGGGTGAAGCAGTTCTTGCGTTACGTTGGAAAGGTGTGGTTGCGAGTCGCGATATATGAGGAGACCATCTCAGTCCTCGGGTGCAGCAACGCATCTGTGATCGAATTCAGATAAAATGCTCTATATGAATTTGCTTATAGATGTCCAGACAACATTAACCACTTACGATCAGACTTCAAACAATTTGTATTCAATTTGATAAAAAAATATAGAGTACAGACAGACAAAAATACAAAAAATATAGATATAGGAATACAGATCTATTATTACTTATTTTGAATCCTACAAACTATCTTTATTGCAAACATGTTCGAACTACAAACAGGGGATGAAAATCAATTTTTTTATTATTATTATTTTTTAATTTTTACATTAGATATGGTGGATGAAGCTGAGACTTCCAATGGCAACTATTTAAAGAAAATAAGTTATAAGTAGATGAAAAGCGTATCATAATTAAATTAATTAACCGCCTGGGCTATCTTTTACCCGTTCATTTAAATGAACCACTCCACAATAATATTTTAATTTAATCAGGTTTAATTTAAAATATTTTTGAAGGACTTTTTGAAATCCTGCTTTTTATATAGTTCTCATGCAATCAAAAAGGAAGTCATTAAGGCAGGTTAACGAGGTGTAGCCTTACCGCGGTCTGGTTCATTCATTGCTTTTTACGTGCATATTTAATACAACTTGAAATAATCCTATGTAATATATATGTAATGTATATGTTGTTGCGTGGACTTTAGTATACAAATTATAATTAAAATGCATTTATTTAAAATGAATCATCAACCAAGCGCTTCGGAGTGTTCCATTATGTAGAAGTAATGACCGCGTTGGAGACCCGCGTGGCTGAGCGGTCACCATACCGGTCTGTCACGCAGTGGGTCCCGGGTTCGATTCCCGGCTAGACCAGACATCTGAATGATGAGTTTAGATTCTGTTCTGGGTCTGGGTGTTTGTCTATTCGTCTTTGTGTGTCCATGGTACCCACGACACAGGAAAAAATCCTAGTGTGGGGCTCTCAGTGTAGAAAGCGTAGAAAACGGCACAAATGTCATCTACTGACATAATCAAGCAAAGTGTACTTAAATGTACAATTAATCTTACTATTAAAAAAATATATAGGTTTATATGTTCGCATAAACTTTCCGCTCTGTAAAGGGTAGAGTTCTACGGCGGCGGTTGGTGCAAAATAAAAAGGTCTCTGAAAGGTCTGAAAAGGAAGTCTCTGAAGGGAGGAGACTCTGAGATAAATAGATTCAGATATTTATCGACGAAAATAAAAAAGTTGTTCCGTACGATGAATTTAGTTTTTTCTCGTGTATACTAGGGGAGTGGGAGATGGGGGAGGGGGAGGGTAACGAGGGGGAGCCTTCAAAAGGTATCCGTCGCCGTGGGAGAAACGCCGGGTTATGTGGGTTTTTTACCAAACTAAAACCACCCCAGGTGGCCCTCAGCGTTGCGTAGATCCGGGATCTCCAACGGAACACAGCTGGAGTCTTCCGAGCGCGATGCCCCTTACGAGCTCTTCCCTGTGAGCATTGGCGTGTCTTCAGATGTACGACGGCATGCGACCACACATGCTGCTGTCCCTCCCGAGGTTGCTTGGCTGGACGGCTCGAGCTCCTTCTCTTGCCGCCCGCAACCCCGGAAGCCCCCTCTTAGTCACCTCTTACGACAGGCAGGGGATAACTTAGCCCTATTCGTTACAAAAAAGGGGTGGGGAGAGGGGGG
>MOOZ01000935.1:400860-418178 GCA_002930495.1 Cecropterus lyciades | reverse complement strand
TTTTATTAAACAAAAGAAATTATTTTAATTGTTCAATACTTCTTTGTATACAATATTTGATGTAGTGTTATTATTTGGCAAAATGTTCTGTTTTTCTACATATCCAACCAACCGATAAACCAACCAACCAAGAGATAAACCAACGTATAATATATCTGACTATGGGAAAAAAACATTCTTTTTTAAATCAATGCCTCCTCTTGTTCCATACCATTCATAAAAAAAACGGCAAAAATTCTACCAGGTGGTAGAACCAGTGTAGTTCGACTGGGAAATTACCACCGCCACACCTATTTCTAGCCGTTCTTACGTTCCGGTGGGAGGTTTGCGTGGTTGCTGGCTCACTCATATAATACACAATCATTGTAGTTCTCGGGAGTAGCAACACATCTTCGGACTATATAAAGTTGCTCACAGATCACAGACCATGTGCGACAGTAACCATGTACACTAAGGTGGACTGCATGCTCGTTTGATATTTAAATCTGACTGAATAAAAATGTATCGTATATTTACTACATGAGTAAGAAAACACTCCGAAACTATAACCAACATTTGACATACGAATGTACTTTCGTCTGTAAAGATCGTTCCATTAAAACATAAGCCGGATATCCGTGAGCCATTAGCGCCGTGTCAACGGTCGTTCGCCCGGAGCGTTGTCCGGGTGTAAATCCGGGCAAATTACTTTAAGGGTTCTGCTGTACTAAAAGTTTATTGACGAGAGGCTGTAGTAAGCTTAACGGCTTAACGACTATGTAAAAGGCCACCTGTTTCTCATTGTATGTGTCTTTGTGATAATGAAAAGAAGTGTGTCTCAACACTGTTAAGGCATGTTTTTAGTGATAAGATTGGTAAATCTGTGTTAAGTTTACCATATTTCATTGGATTCATTTCATTGTACAAAGAAACTTTGTGATAAAAAGGCGTGTGTCTTTAGGGTGTTGTTAAAAAGTGTTAAGATGGTTGAATCTTTGTTGAGTTTAAATTTTTCTTATTGTATGTGTCTTTGTGATATTGAAATAACATTGCAATCAACCTTGTGGTATCAAAAACTCAATTGATTTTAACTATCACAACAATTATTCAAACTGAATATGAATAAAGTAAGATTTTATTACTTTACGTAATATTTTTATTGTTTCTCTATTGGGTTTAACACCGTCGTAGCACAGTGATTATATACGTTACTACGGCTCAAATATTTAATTCGGCTTGCGATCTTGTTTATTACGGGATATACAAAAGTGGAAACAAAGTTCGGATATTTCTGCAAAATTACTTTTGAACTATAAATAACATAAGCTTGAAGATGTTTTATAACAAACTATAGTCAATATTTCCTTTTATAGCCATTTGTAACAACAAAGGAGTTAGGAGTCGTTTTGAATTAATGCTCCTTTTGGACGTCATTGATTTTTCTTTTTTGACTTTCTTCAATTGCTTTTATTGGAGTTTACTCTTTAAGAATCGAGTTTTATATAAGGCGCCCGGTATGAGAAAAATATGAGGAGTAAAATATAGTGATCGAATGACTTATTTACGTTTTTGGTGCGCACCTTTCCCTTTTCATTTGTCACATAGATGGCGTTGTTTACAACAATTGAATATTACTTCAAGTTTTCTCATTCGTCGCATAGATGGCGCTGTTTACAACAATTGAAACTTACTTCAAGTCTTTTCGTCCGTCGCATAGATGACGCTGTTTAAAACATTTTCTTCATCCATCACATAGATGGCGCTGTTAACAATAATTGAAACTTATTTAAATTTAATTTTACTGCGCATGTTTAGACAATCGCACTTAAGGAGTAATCTCCAGTCGTGCGTTGGAGCTGACACACACTTTTTTTTTCAAATTTAATCGTTTGGTATGGGATATAGTTTGAAGTGGTGCCGCCATATTCCATTTAGAAAAGGTCTTACCTTTACCTTTACCAAATATCAGTGTTTAATATTAATCATTTCTGTGACAAAATGTCGGGGAAATAATGGTCGTTCTTTTATTAATCTTGTGAAATATCCAGATGGCGCTAATAAAAATAAACAATCAATTTAAGTGGCTTAAATGGGGCTAAGGAAAGTATTTTGATTAACTACTGTTTTATTTTATCGTTCACATGCCTGCCATGCCGTACGATACAATCTCGATTTTAATCTATTGAAATTTCTGTGGGGTAGCCTTCAAGGTGAAACGTGTAATGGATTTTAATGTGTTGCGATAGCCTTATCGGTAGCAATAGCATGGGCGCCATCTACATTTTTACTATTTCCGTGTCAAAATTGATTTTACTTAACACATTCATTCACTCTTATATTTGTTTTTAACACTTTTATTCACTCTGATTTACTTCGCATCATTTTGGTTTAGTCGACATTGGACAGATTCTAATTTGTACATCATAGTCTAGTAGGTATGTTATAATATTTTTATTATATATTTTTTAAAATTATATTTTCTTATACATCTGTTCAGTATAGAATCTGCCCTAAGTAGAATCTGTCCACACTAGACTATGATGTCCAAATCAGAATATGTCCAATGTCGACTAAACCATTATTTTAAGGGTTTATATAAATTTAATTTAATGTTCATTAATGTTTTGATGAGAAAAATCTTGCAACTGAGTTACACTCACTACGTCGGTAGTGATATGTAATATTAAAGTGATTAATTAAAATTTAAATAACTAATAAACTTAACTTTAAATTATAATAACCTTTGATAGAGTTGATGCATTTTAAACATATAAAGATGAAATGTGCCCCAAGATATGCAACATATTGTCCTTTACATTAAATTATATAATTTCGGTTTGAAGTGATTTCAAATACAGACATACAGACGGATAAAAAATAAAAATAATAGTAAAATATGTTTATACTTATTGGAAATTCCCCAATCTATTTTTTGCAAATATATGTGATGTAGATACTCGTTTAATTTAATTTTATTGCATTTACTCATATTTTGTTTCAAAAACTTCGTTTTATTGCTTTGACATAAAACGAAAGAGCTCATTCAGTACATATAGTACAGTTTATATCCAACTAATAAATCAATGAAATTAATTAAGAATACGTATAAGATTTGAAAAAAGAGGTGAATGCCCCAGGCATTCACCTCTTACATAGTGCCTCTAGAATCAAACCATAATTATCACTGTGTTATTACGGCTTATATATCGTTTACATGTTTGGTTTATTCAAAATTGAATTGGCTATTAAGTGGTGTGCAACACCACTTAATAGCCAATTCAATTTTGAATAGACTATGATGTCCAAATCAGAATATGTCCAATGTCGACAATGTCGACAATGTGGTGTGCAACACCACTTAATAGCCTGTGACAAAAATAACACTAATTTATATTAGAAAATTAATTTACAACCTCTATTTTCAACGTTAATATTTTGCAGGAAGTGGCCGTCCTAAAATGACTATTTCTCAAATGAAATAACGCCTCTCTGATAAACTCGTGGACGGCAGCGCTTTGCTTCGAGAGATGCATGCAACATAGTGCATGTTGCATTATGCAGCTTGAATAATACATGCAAGGTTCATATATTCTTCTTCGTATCCTCTTCGCTTTTATTAATAACTAGCTGAGCCCCGCGGTTAATAAATGTAATGTAGGTTGAAATAGTTACATATAGACGACATTTCAATGGTATAGCATTGTTTCAGAGATTGCAGATAGCAACTGACATTAGCGGCAGTGACAGTGGCTGCGTGAGCGTAGAACGCGCGCGGTTTCTTAAGTTTTAATTTTTTGTGCGGAACTCTATTTATATTTTCTAAAACAGAAGTAGCCTAAGTTACGTCTTATGACATCAGCTATCCAACAGTGAAAGTTCCGTCAAAATCGGTTCAGCGGTTTCAGAGATTACCCAGAACAAGCAGACAGGCAGACAGACAAAAAAATAGTAATTGATGTTTTGTTATCAGTATCGTATATATTTCCATATGCATTTGGTAAAAAGCTGTTATTTTGATAATAAAAACAGACACTTAAATTTTATTTATATGTATAGATAATGCATTAAAGCCTCAATCAAATTTTATATATAACGGTGGTACGCTTCGAGAGATGTATGGAATATGCATAAAGTGTTATACGGCTTGAGTAAACCCTGAATATGCATGTGACGTATTATGTGACGAAGTTAGATTTTCCGCTCCAGATACCAACGTTAGTTTCGGACATAACATAATATATTGTGGTGTCCCTCTTTATCGCAGTAAAATTAGTTTTCTTTATATATGTAGATATCCAAAAGCCAAATGGTCGAACTCCATCTCAAGGACTATTAAAACTCTTTTCAAAATTTTGTTCAACATATTTTTAAACGGTGACGTAAAACTGCGTGAGGAAACCTTCACACTCGAACGTTCATAAAAAATCTTAAGGGTGGAAAAAGTCTACCAATTCACTATAAGTCAGCGCGCTATATTATGATCTCACTCTGAGAGGAGACCCTTGCCCAGTAGTGGGGCAGTAAAGGGGAACGACGTTATAAATATACTGAGGTGCTTTATAACTTACTCAGTTCTCTCATTACTGTTTGTTTATCTGTTGTGATTTTTTTCATTAATTTAAAAAAAAGCCATAAATTAAATTATCGAGAAAATTTCATCATATCTTTTATTTAACTTCGAATGTTCGTAAGTATCATACTTACATAAGTATGATTTCACCGTAAAATAAAAATATGAAAATAACAAACAGATACTTAATTATGTTCATTCATTATAATCCATGCATCACTCACCCACTTAATCATCGCATGTGCATACGTTTGCAATCCCAACAGCCCTACTTGTTTCCCCCTGCATGCGCAAACAAGCGCCGCGAAGCCGAACTTTAAATTAGCGGGTTTGTATGCCACGATGGTTGCATATGAGAGCAGCGAGTTTTTGAGCCGTGCATGCATAATCCGAGCATGTTACATTGTACTGGTGACTTTTCTTGCGAAAAATTTAAATAGCATCTTTTTGAGATGAATGAAAATTGCGAATATTTTCAATTTTTCTGTTTATTAGAATATTTTTCTTAAACTTTATCTTTGCAAATAAATAGTGCTTTTACATTTATAAAAACAAAGATCTACTGAGATATGTGCCATAGACACACACAGACGAGTGTGTACTCGTCTACCATGGGTACACCCACGCATAAATTTATCCATGTTGAGCTGAACTTTTGCTTGGAATTTAAAGCTGATAGTGTCCTGCATAGTTGAACTCTCTGCAGAACCACCGACCTCAGCTGGGTCTCCAACCCTATCTCGGGTTATGATTTACAGATGTCCATGGGCGGCAATGGCTATTTAGCATCAGCTGGCCTGCATGTTTGATTGCTACTCCCTAAAACGAAAATATAGACTGGCACACTCGTTGTAAAGAATGTATTGTGTTTTTTTTCATTCCTTATAGATGTGTATTCTTTTTTATGTTTATTTTCTTAATTGCTACTATTTATTATTTCTATTATAATGTAATTATAATAGATATCGCCTTGCATGTTTTTTGCTTAGCTTGATGGTTGACTGGTATAGAATGCTTTTAGTATTAAGTCCGCCTTTTGTAACACATTTAAGGTATAATAAAGTTTAAATAAATAAATAAATAAAGAATAAATTCCATGATTGTGGAGTTCAGTTGAAATTATCTCAGTATCATGAACTAAGTGTTAATCCAGCCGTGTTTACTAATTCAGAGTTGGCGCGGTCAGCACTGCAGTTGCCATTGTTTTTAATAAGAACCACTGCCACAATAAGACTGTGTTATGTGCCAAAATTGTCTTTATATTTCGTTTTGTTTGTTTGTAGGATTTAAACCTTTACGTATTCATTTTTTTTAGGACAAGTTAAGAGCTTTGTTCGGCTATAATGGTTAAATTTTTTAAATCCAGATTTTTGAGAAGAGATTGATTATTAAAATTTTGTGAATAAAATGTACCATCTATTTTATTCACAAAAATGTCCTTCACTATTAAGTAATTCTAAAACGCAGGTACATATATACATACTACATGCTAAGGAACTCAACTTAGCTCGAAATCAAGACCCAAATTCATATGCATCATTTACATGTAGTCTAAACTCAATATGCGTTACTTGAAAACTTTAAATACTTTTCGGTATTAAATTGCTGTTTATATGTCTGTACGTGCTAGTTTCGAAATGGATGAAACCAATTTTGACGCAACTTTTCAGAAAAGATAGATGGCATTATTAGGAGTCTTACGTGCTGCATTTTACCCTGATCATATTTTAAGTTTCAGCGTAAACAATATATGTAAATAATAAACAAGAACTGGCACAAGATATTAGCATATTTCTGTTGTTCTGATTTCGAATGGCCAATTACACCGCCTTTGGTTCCTTGAACAGGCAGCTTTCATTTCCTGCTGATCGCCCGACAATAGGCATACATTGGTCCAAGTTCAGAATAAGAAGCGATTTTTATTTTTAAATCTAACATTAAGTAAGTTACGTGTTCTTATTTATGGATATTTTTGCGATTGTGTTATTTACAAAGTATTGAAAGTAAACTTATCGCTTGTTCCTTAAACTTAGTGGTATACTATTTACCCTTATTTTCAATTGTCTATGAGTCGGGTAATTACACTTAATAAGTATTAACTTAATATCAACTAACTTTATTTAAAGGAAGTAGAAATTCTGTTGTAGAACTGTTCATGGTTTACATTGGTTGTGGTTTGAAGGTTGTGAAACGTTTCCAACTGAGTCCCCAGGGATAGAAACGTAGATGTGGTCGACTTCATGAAGGATTATATTCAATATCCATGGATACGTCTAATTAACTGCATGCCAGTTAAAATACAAGAAAATCATAATTCCTATTATTTTCACAAATTACACAAAAAAGCCCCACGTTGCCGCAATTCCAGGCCGCTATTTTTTTTTTAATTTTTTTTATACTTTCTAAGTAGCAAACAAGAATGCAACCCATTTGATGATAAATAGTTTCTACCGCCTATGAACATCTGTGATTAAACAAAAAGGAGATATACATTCTAAGGTTGACCACAGATCCGTTGATTCTGGAGGAGACTAAGTTGAAATGCTTCATGCCAAAAGTGAAGCAGCAACCACACCCTCCTCAAGAAGTGTTTTACGCTAAAAATCGAACGCTAAGAATCGAACCATACTCATTCTACGTTTCAAATCCTAAGCTAGTAAACAAAACGCTTCCGCTTACACCTTACACCGCACTTAATGTAATCGACCCTTGTTAGATAACTAACTTGATTTCCGCGCCGGATATAACTTTTCTTGACAATGATTATACATGATTGATGACGTTTGATTAAGATCATTTTTTTCGCTAATGGCCTCAAGTTTGATTAGTTCATCGAAATGTCCCGAAACCTATTTCCGTCTGTCAAAGGTTTTGCGAATGAAATGAGTAGAGTAGTTGACATATTATAAAGTTGATGTGTTAAATTTAACGTACATATATATACAAGTACATATGTACAGTAAATAGAAGCGAAGAATTCTGTGATTTCGAAATATTTTTATCTTTGCCTTGTGTAGGTTAATCTGAAAATGACTGGAGCGAATTAGACTAGAATTCAATCTATTTTGTTAGTTATGGCTTTAAGTATGATTTGCATCTCTTTTCCCATGCAATGGTAATGTGTAATGGCAACACCATATATGTGACGTAATGGTAATGTTTTTCGAACGTATGTATGTATGTGTAGTTCTTTGGTACGCTCTGCAGCGTACGGACTGTAACATACAAATGTTTGTGGTATGCTTGCGGTGGCATGTACCTTCACTAACCAGTATTTCTGCCTTATGAAATAAGTATAAGCTGATATTCTTATATGGGACTGTGTTACTTAATTTTTAGAGGCATTATTGCATCTGTGATTTATGGGATTCCTATGTTTTTGGACTCTTTTTGGGATGATAGGTATAACTATTGACGACCCGCGTGGCGGAGCGGTCACCATACCGGTCTGACACGCAGTGGGTCCCGGGTTCGATCCCTGGCCAGACAGAAATTTAAATGATGAGTTTAGNNNTTTGTGTATTCGTCATTGTGTGTCCATGGCACCCACGACACAGGAGAAAATCCTACTGTGGGGCTATGAGTGTAGAAAGCGTGTAAAGCGTGTATATTTGTTGTTAGTAACTATGTCTGTGGATCCCAGTGACAAGTTACATAGGCTTGTATTCTTCACTGTCTATAAATTGTTTAGGATAGATAATATGGATATATTTATAATATTAAAGTACCCTACGAGCATGCAGTTCACTTATGGTAAGTCGTGACTGCTCCCTATAGAGATTAGTAAGCAACTTCATATGGGGTTCTATCTGAAGTCGATCACAGCTTTGCTACTCCCGAGGACTACTTGTTACCTGACCCAAATAGGCGGAGCCGCGGGAAAAGCTCGTATAATAAAATAAAAAGCAACGTTAAATAATATATCTGCATTTATTTATTCTACAATGAAAGTTCGTTACCAGTTTGTTTATCTTTTTAAATATTCCAGCGGAGATGCCAAGCTTTTGGCGCAGTGGTCAAATAATTATGATTATTCATTTTGGCGCTGTAGTGCAGAATGTGTCGATGCTCACTTCCTGGTGCACATCTGTGTTGCGAAATTGTATTATTTATGGTTTTCGGTTTTTGTCATCGTTTTATCATTGTTAATATTTAATCTGTCAGTGAGCCTTTGTGGTTTGGGTTTCGTTACCTAATGTTGGGAATTCTACGTTTAAAATCCAAGCATATATTTTTTTATTGTATTACGTTCACGTATTAAAAGTAAGCAATCCATTATTGTTCCACCGCTGGGACAGTCTCGTCTAGCTAGCTAGCTATAGGTCAAATGCGGATTGCTAAATCTATCACACCTTTGAAAAAGGATTTTTTTTCTGAGAACGCTCAGGTGTGTAGGTTTTGTCACGATGTCTTCCTTTACCGTAAAGTAGTGACAATTAATTTCTAATACGTGCATCAATTTATAAAGATCAGTACTAGTGCCAGTTTTGAACCTCGGACCCTTGATTTACAGGCCAAGTTTCAACTATTAGACTATCACTGTTGTTTGAATGAAATACGTATAATTATGATAATTAAATAAAGTTGTGAAGAATGAATACTTGGTTAAACAATGAAGGAAATTGTCAAACTTATTTTGCCAAGTCTGTAAAAAAAGCGGTAATTGCGATTCACACACTACAAAAGTGAAACTTAATAATAACAATTAATTAAATAATAATTAATAATCAATATGTCGGAGACGGACATTAGTTTGGACGGTAAAAGAGCGGCAAAAAGCGTGACACCAGTTTTGACAGATGGCAGCACCGTCGCGATTACGCGGGAACGGCGCTCGGTTTCCAGAGAACTGTGATTCGTTTGGTTTGCTCACGGACTCACGGTGGTTTATATTGTGCTAAACTAAATTGTTAATGAAATGAAAGTGGTTATAGAGTATTTTCTGTATCTCTTTGCTCGATTTCCCACCTAAACGCCCACGTGATGTTCGAAGAGGGAGCTAATAATTATGACGAGCCGACAAATATATATTTTACGCTACGACTTATTTACATACATTTTGTATTGTACATTGTATTTTATTTCTTTGTAGTGACACATTTTCATTAATTGATTTACAAATTACAATTATTCTAAAGAAGTTTCACTTCAAAAAAATCGCAAAAGTAGAGCCACTGACTTACCTACGCAGAATACCTATTTAACTAGTATGGTAGATGCTTCAAGAGCAAGCTGTAAGCAGCAGGAAAAAGAAAAAAGCTTATTGTAAGTTGCGAGGAAACTGCCAATATCGTTTATAAAGAGTATATACTGTACCTTATTAAATTTTTTCGTTTTACTTTTAATTCGTATCCTTTGAAAAATACGCCTGCGCGATTTTAAGAAACCACAAATGAAAACGGCTATTTAAAGAGAAAAGGCGTAAATATAAATAGCACATAAAATTTAGATTTGGGTCTGGATAGGAGTCTAGATTTCACATTCTAAATGTAAGGCTTGAAGGGTTTCAGAAAGGTTTTCGTAAACGAGCGAGTTTTCTAAATAGGTTTTGAGTATATTGCATACAACCTTGACGTTATTATTGCGATGAAAACAGGATTTTTAAAACCTTGTCAACTATTCTACTGTTTCCCTTATGATATCAGTGACCATTATTATTATATTTTCGGGTCGAACAGACTGGTTAGGTAGATGTATTTTTATCTATACAAACGAATAAAATCGAAAGTATACCGATACTTAAATAATAAAATCCATTGCTAATTTTTTTGTTTGTTCATCCGTCCGTGTGTCCGTCTGTCCGTGCGCCTATCTATATATATTGATGCGATTTCAAACATTTACAACAAATTCTAAGATATTTTCTTAGTTACCTAATTGAAGTCCTGCGAACCATTTTTTTCTTTTTTTTTATCAGACTGAAGTAGCAAACAAGCGTCCACCTGATGGTATGTGGTCACTGGCGCCCATTTAAATCTGTCAGAAATTTCATAAAGAACAGGTTCTATGTGAAATCGAGCACAGGTGCGTTGCTGCTACAGCTACTACGAAACGCAAGAACTGATTTACGCTAGAAATAGGTGTGGCAGTGGTACATATTTGGACTTATTGGACTTGCCTTATACAAGTTTTTGTGAAACTTAAAGGGTGAGATCCCAAACTTTGTAAAAAATGTAACATTTGACAAAAATTAAAACTTTTTTCATTTTCATATTTGGCTAAGGGAGATCTCCCGCCAGGCTAGGTGATCATGCCTGAACGGTCGTGCTCCGACAGTCTCTGTTCGGAACTTGTATATATGCAGAATGTTGAGAAAACTCCGATAGCGTGATTCAGAATACACTATCTCTTGATGAGTTGCGGGAGGTCGCCACACATACGTTCCCGGTCGAACTACACTGTTCCTACCTAGTTTTCTGAAAACTATCTGTTTTGCAAATATATATGACGTTTCCGAACTTTCATTTTTATTATATAAATGGTTATAAAAATGGGTTTTATAATTAGCTAAGATGAAGTGATCCGTGTGCGTTGGCGTTTTTAGCTAAAATGCCCTAAAAATATTAAAAATTGGTTTTGTAAGTATATTTCACCTTTGCTGTGAGAATATCCATCAAGCTAAGAACCATAAAACGTGGTAATAAAAGTTCGGAGCGAAATATAAATTTCCATCGCCAAATTGCCGGCCGTAACATGCTTACAAGATTCTCCCGAAATTGATGTACCGGCACTAAACTCCAATTTTGTTTAGCTTTATTTGCATTTTTATTTTTTTGACATTTTTCATTTAGTGTGCACAAAGTCTCTGATGACTGGTTCTTGTTCAGTTTACGCTGAGGGGATAATTTATATGGGATGCTTGGGGTGTTTTGGCGTATTTTTTAAGGGAAGGCTGTTCTCACATTTGAACCTGGGATGGGCGTAGCTATAGTTTTTTTTTAAGGCGGGGGAGGGGAAAGGTGGGGGTCAAACAGTCGTGACACAACGGTGGTAGGCTAAAATGAAGGTTGCCAAGTCTCAAAAATTTTTTTAGCTTGATTTTGAAAATGGTTTGACTCCGAAAATCGACAAGAAATGAAAAAGGGTACTCCTATCAATTTTTTTATTTTTTGCTTATGCTATTGGAGGTTTCCGTTCAGCCGGAAGTCCAGGAGCCCGCAGGTGTGAGAACCTCTTAAGCCTTCTAACTGAGACTCTGAGAAATGAAAATGCTTATAAATGTAAATTATTAAATTAGCATTGCTGACGTGATCCCAGATCCCTCGATCCCAAAAATAATCGAAATAAGTACCCATACCCTCGATCTATAAGAAATACTTGATAATTCAAGTATGAAAGGTAACTCATTCACTGGAAACAGATCGCTAAACTACTTGCAAGAAAGACAAGTATTACTTAAGGATTAGGTCTAAAAACGTTGACAAAGTGAGGGTCGGTAAACAACATCAATTATTCAGATTGCTCACTAAGTGTCGTTAAAATAGCGCTCAGTTAATTGTTCGGAGGAAGGAACTACGGAAGATCTGAATCAATCATTAAGCCTCGAAGGTAAATCTTTGGAAGAGAACTGTCAAATTTTGAGACGGGTTTGTAGGGTGATTACGTGCGTGTTGTTTTATGGGAATATCCTTTTTTAATTGAAAAAAGTGAGAACTATAGAGGCCGAACTATACAATTCTTTATAGCATAGTCTATCAAATAGCGAAATAAATAGTGATAATTTTGTGCTAAAAATGGATAAACATAAAATTTGCGTGGCTTCAATAGGCAAGTTTTACGAGATTCACCAAAATGCGAACACTTGTTATATTCACAAGTTATTTGTTATATATCTATATAGTTTTTATTTATTTAATGATATGTACGGGCATGGAAAGAATAAAATAGCCAAAATAAAATTTATAAATTCAATAATCGTATTAAAATATGTAATGTAACCGTACTTGGTCAGACTCGTACAGTGGCTGTTATGTCACGTGGTCCTCCGAATACCAACAAAATAACCCCAAAACAAATCCCGTGTGCCTCTTACAACGTGGTCACCTCATGACACGGGTCGTCCGGGTGACAATGTGTCCGCAACCGCCATTACTTCTGCTTTGTGGCGTGAAGTACCTTATGTTTCGAAACTTTCGGGAGTTTTGGGAATTTATACTGGATTTCGGGAAACTGGTCAATATATGTAGGTACATAGGAAGAGGTCCTCAACCCATTACTGTCCTGCTGCTGGAAGAGCATTTCCCTCAGAGTAAAGGGGTATAGTATCTTAGTGTACCGCGATTGCCAAGTGTGCATTGGTGGACTTCACACATCTTTAAGGTTTTTTTTGGAAATCTTAATTGTGTAGGTTTTCTTGCGATGATTGCCTGCATCGTGTAATAAATTGATATAATTATAATATTAATTTCTAATACGCACATAACTTTCAAACATTGGACGTTCTTGCCTGGACTTGAACCATGGTTCCCTCGATTGAGAGGCCAGGAAGAGACAGAGGAATTGAAAAATGTTTTCTAAATTTGTGTCTACTTTAACAGGCTTGGTGAGCAATGTTTGATAGTTTACGTAAAGTAAATATCATGAAAATTCCTTTGATTGCAAAACTTGCCCAACTTTAACAACTTCGTTGTCGCTCCCATGCAAATCTTAGGTTCATTATTTCAGCTATTTTAATATTTAGCTAAATGTCGATAGCGTGTCTAACTTATTCATGTCCAGAATCGTGTTTTCTTCATAATTCACGTTCACATTTCATTTGAATAATAACGGGTAGTAAATTGCCTACTTTGGCCCATAACTCCACATTCAAGTTTTTATGTCGAGTGTTTGGTCTAAAAAAATAGACGAAACTTTCCAGTCAATGTATTCCAATGTTTCCAGGCATACGAAAATCTGATGATTGTTCCACTACATTGATCATTTGAGGTGCTGCACATGGAATTGATGGAGGGTTTTGCCAATAGTTACCGTCTGGTATATTGGTGATCGCAGTGGGTAATGACCTTTTTTTTTGGAGATGGCTTTTGACCCCGTTGGTGGGTTCCTCGACCTTTCGTTTTCGCTGAAGGGAGGGCCCGTTGCGGTGCTATTGCCGGTGACATGGCCATCTATATATAGTTATATAGTAATTGCGTTTGACACAAGGGCACTTCCTCTGAGATACAGACCACCTTAGGTCAATTATGTTAATGTGGGAGATAGTGATAGGGACGCACGCTAGATCACGCGGAGATACTTTATGATTCTTAGGCTATAATGCAAGTGGGGATGGTGTGAATGTTGACGTAAACATACGGAGACGCTGTTGCCCATTTTCGGAATTTTGTCTCTTAGAAGAGAGGAAGTGGTTCCATACAAGGCCTTAATCACATCAAACGGCGCAATACACGCACATTCGTTTTCTAGAATACACGCACACATAATATATACATCAAAACATACTAGATGTGTTCGTCACACATTACAGTACAGTAGAGTAGATAATACTGTACAGTAGATAAGTCTTTGTTTCCTATTAAGACATTGAAGCCCTTAGTAAAAAAAGTCAGTGTCATCGTATTTATACGTAGTGTTATAATAATTAAACATCGCATAAGAACACATTTACAACATCAGCTAATTCTACAATGTCGCTTAGCTACGCGCAAAATGAAAGTTGTGTTACAAGACAATATTTTCGTGAGGCGGTGTTTATTTTTTGGTCTGAGGTCTATGAAGACTGTAAAGGAAAATATTCCTAAAGTAGATGCGTGGTTATAAAGTTAGCGCGTTCTAGTTTATATTTAAAAAATGTGCTTGTTTGTCTTATTTTTTTGTATAAATGTCGAAATAGACAACATAATATGCAGTCCATTTAATGTTAAGTGGCCATCGCCGCCCATGGACATCTGCAGTCAACCCTTGATTAGATCAGAGTCTTAACTGAGATTAACTATAGATGAGCTGATACCCCTGAGGACTAATTTGAAATGCCTTGGATAAGTATGTCGGAGACGGACATTAGTTTGGACGGTAAGACGGTAAGGTAGTCTGGGTGGGGCGGTACACGTGAACGGCGCTCAGTTTCCATGCAGCCGTCGTGGAGAACGGTACCACCACCCTAAGAACTGCTCGTTCGTATCGTTTGCTCGCTGTGGTTTATATTATGCTAAATCGATAAGTGGTTATAGAGTATTTTCTGTATCTTTTTGCTTATGACGATCCGACAAGTATATCTGCCTGCCTGCTACACACGCTTGCCTTCACACTCTTCACACTAGAACACAGCCACGCATAACACTGTTGTTATTAGGCTGAAATACGTGTGGCGGTAGTGCTTCCGGAGAGATGATCGAACTGTGGTTCGAACCACAGAGTTCTACCATCTTAAATGCTCCTCACTTCTCTACCACTTTCTTCAAACCATTCAATAACCCCGGATAGAATTAAAGGCTACAGATGCGTTGCTCCCCTCTGATTTAGCAGTCCGGTCAAAGAAGAAAATAGGAACACTTAAAATCATAACACTGGTGTTATTGGGCAAAACAAGATTGCTGGTGCTTCGAAATTAAACCACTAAGGGTTTTTAAATTCAAGACTCAATGTTAGTAGTGAGTATAATTTTTAATTTAGTATTTAGAAATTTTTCTTCATCAGTTACTTACAATTGGGTTCGTCACGAAAAAGCTTTTGAACACTTTCAATGAAATATTAATCACTAATTAGGTTCTTCAAGTCTCTAAATACTATACAAATATTTTTATTAATTACCTTACAGTTTGTGAGCAAAAGTTAGCCGCCTTTCTAATAATCACCCGCTCGTGATTTTTGTCTACTTTGAATGTAAAATTCAATTCAAATACAAATGTCTAGAAATATTTTCTTAAGTTCTTTTGTTGACTACCAAGTTAATTTAATTCGTGTTGTTAGTTTATGAGTTGGTTAATATTTTCCAAATTCCAAGATTCCTACTACAAAAATTAGTGATATACCCATGTATGAAAAATAAGTATCTAATCCAGGGCTTTTAATTTTCCCATTTGGAGGGAGGGCAGGAGGGAGACTCTAAACAGTAGAAATACAATGTGTAACTCTAACTTTGGAGACGTCCATGATAACACGAGGCATTCCAAGGTAGTACGGGGTAATATTGAATCTGAAATCAATTTTATGTAGGCTTCTTATCTTCGTTGAGGTTGATTGCAAATGTTGCATGCTGCAGTAACTGTCAAGTGGCTTGCTTATTTGCTAATTTAATTTAAAACATAAGGAACGAATTCAGAAAAATGCCTTGACAGTTAAGAATTTTCTTATCTTAATAGACAACGCAATTTTACGCAACCTTGTTGATTCCGACAACCTGGAATCTCTGAACCGAATTAATCCCTTTTTCTTATTTTAATACAACTTGTATTTCTCAAAATCAGAAACGTCTTATTTCAAGTGCATAGAAGTTATATTTGTTTGACTTTGGTTGATACTACCGCAACGCGTAAGTTTGTAAAATGTAAACGGCCCTAATGTTTAATTTTATCTATGCAAGAGTTTTCCTTTTCAGAGCTCAATAGCCGTTTTATTGTTGTTTTTTTGTATAGACGATAAATGTTCGTTTTTGACGAGTTTTTTTTTATTTCTAATCCTGGACGCGTATTTTCTTGGAGATTTCACTCTGTTTGACTCTGCCTTGTGATAATATTAAGCTGCGTTTCATGTTTTTATTGAACTGTTATCTGGTAGATAGCGTACTTATCCGATACGTTTCAACTTAGTCATCAGGGGTATCATTTGTGGTTTACCTCAGATAACACTTTAATCTGGGGTCGATGGAAAATGTCCAAAGACATATGGTCACTTAACATCAGATGGACTTCGTTTACTACTTCTATATAAAAAGATTTCAGAAAAAAATATATTTCTGAGTATAAGGGATAGGACAGGAGGAAGGATATATAAGTCTTATACTTTTTCAAAGATTCAGCAATCACTGCAGCCCATATTCGGACATCTCATTTCTCATTCACCAAACGTGAGCTCTCATACAAGCTACGAAGTAAAATCGTTGGCGTGAAAGGGGGACAGCGCCATCTAGTTGTAGTGCCGAAAACTGCTTTCGTGACGCATTTTCATTTGATCGACTTTCGAATCACGATTCTAAAGAAGTTTTACTTCAAAAACATGATCCAATAACTGCTTTTAATCAAAACTTTGAATCCCGCCAAATTAATATTAACTGTTATAAATAATTAAAATCACTCAATTCGTTAGTGATTGCCGAAATTGCAGGGGTTTAATCACTTCGATTGTGTAAACATTCCGGTGAAACCAATCAGCTCGTGTTTGATTGCTGTTTAGCCTGCGGTTAAAGCCTTTGATAACAGTTTACTCGTTTGATATAAATACTTCCTTCTTTTCCTACTTTGTTGTCAATTCCATTTGTGGATAACTAAATCCAATTCATTTAGGACATTTTCTTTATAATATAGAAGTAGCAAACATCTGATAGTAAGTGAGCACTGTCGCATGGCCAGCCATGGTAGCCAGCCCCAGATAAAATCAAAGTCTGAGCTGTTAGCTGAAGGAGGCAACAGTCGCGTTGCTAGCTTACTAGCCCTGAGGAATAAGTTGGAACGCACAAACTTTTAACGAAAACTGCTTAGCACTGTTGTTATAAGACGGTTGGCGGGATGTGGCGGTGGTGCTTACGGAATTTAAATATAATGGGTTCTACCACTTTGCAAGGGATATTGCAGTAGTATCGATCGATCACAGATGCAGCAACAGAATTTATTGT
>MOOZ01000935.1:358873-371991 GCA_002930495.1 Cecropterus lyciades | reverse complement strand
TTTTTTATACTTTAAAATGATTATTAACCTGTTCAGTAACAGATGGCCAACGTGACTTATTATCAAGATTTACATTTACACACTAATTACTTACGATTTACACACTAATTATTCATTTATATTAACCAAATAGGCGCAACACAAACTAAGCTTGAGTTAAGGTTTTATACTTATATATATATATATAAGTATGTCTTGGCGCATGGTCTGACGAGAATATTCAAAGACATTTATGATGGAGCACGTCTAATAACGTGGAGTGGTCTCGAGTCGTCTTAGACTTAGGAGTCTAGTATGCAGTCTATATGTAAAGAGTCTTAGAGGATTTTTATAATTTTAAGTAGAAGGAATGCCTTGTATATGCAGTTAGTAGTCCATAAGATTATTTTAACTGGCAGAAGGAGACCAGTTACTTATCCAATGATTACCATCATTGGATATTTGTCGTGCAGTATGAAAACACACGGGTTGACCACTGGTAAGTATTTTCCGCTGTCAATACAGAGTAAGGTAGCGTTGTGAAAAATATGCTACTAAGTCATAATAAGATTTTTTCTTATGACTTTGAAGTAGCAAACGAGCACGCAGTCCATCAGTGCCTTTAGTACGAGTTTATTTGGTTTCGTCAAAACGATCATCATATTCGTTGTCGCCCATAAACTGTATGGACAATATAGACGAAAACGTAAACAGTGATCTATTGTTGCAAAGTAAATAAATTCGTGGTAAGACGGATTACCACCATTATATGAGAAGAGATGCGATCTATAAATAAAATCACAGTAGATTAGGTGTCTAAGATATGTGCGGCGGTAGTAACATTTGTCCTCGCAGTAACACCTATGGCTGATTTTAGTCTCACGCTCACCGTCAGCGCTGATAGTTCAGCGTGTAGTTTGTCAGCGCTGAGGCTCAGCGTGGCTTGTTTTAGTATCGTACTGACCGCCTTACTGTACGCCTTACTTCCACAGGCGTGCGATCGTCAGCGCCGACAGCTACGCGGGGCCGACGTACGGCCGCGTAGCTATCAGCGCTGACCACCGTGCTCGCTGATAGCTACGCGTCATTCAAAAACGCTTCCTAAAAGTTAATATATCTCGACCATCAGCGCTGACTGTGCGCGTGCCGTCGGCTTAAGACTAAAACCAGCCTATAACGCAGAATCCAAGCGTCTATGAGGATAGTAACGCTCTCAAATTTAGCAGTATGTTACAATGCTGTATGGTATTCCGCTGACCAACAATTCACCTATAGCTTTTCAGTTTACAAAATTGTAGTCACAAACGTATTATTCAAAATATAAATAAGTAAGTTCAGCAAGATTTTAATACTTAATCTTTACCTAAGTGTATGTAAAATTACGTTTTAGTGTTTATTGTGTAGAAATTGAACAAATCAGTTTTAAAATAGTACTTATAATAATGATATATAGCAATGGCGGTACAAACATTTATCATTTTATTATAAATTTACATATAAATTACATTTGCATTAACATACTCACCAAACACGATGCACTGGCGTGGTATAAGCAAGAATACTCAATATATGTACCCAAAACCTTAAATTAATAAATAATGAACAAACATACCATTTATATGTACATTTAATCTGACACATCGACTGCAAGACATTCAATGAAGCTACTGACACAGAATATGATGCTGACAGAAGGTTATCTAAAGTAGTCGGAAGTTCATACCTGAAGACCAGAGTATCCGGATTCGGTTCCGACCATACAAATTTTGAATTTAAATTTCTGTTATCGATCCGGGCTTTTGTGTAATTTTATTTATGTTTTTATTTAAAAAAAAAAACGGAATAATATAAAAAAAATGTGTATAGGTATCGGTTGGGCAAAAATCTTTTTATTTTATCTTAGTAATCGATAAATAGCATCACTATTTCTAAAAAGATGTCGGAAGTTTGATGTAAGACTTGTATGGATGTATGTAACCTTCTGTCACCTTTCTATTCTGTGGGTACTACTAGAATCTACCACTACCATATACTCGATGTTAGTAGACACATCATGCACACAAACAAAGGAAATAAAAGATAAGAATTTGTCCGGATTGAGTAAAAATTCTTAAGTGGCAACGGAATGACGATATATCGTTATCCATTACAAATAACGAGTAACTTTTTTATTTTTACCCGACTACGGCAAAGCAAAACGAGGGTTATGATTTTGACCTGTATGTATGTATGTATGTGGGTATGGATGTTTATCTGTTCCCTCATAACTTCTAAACTAGTTATTATAATAAGACAAATAAGGTGTCATTAGAAGCCTCTTCATTGTCCGCTGGTTATAGATTGCATGACGTTACTTTAAATGTGGTGTGGGGTATCAAATGAGGGTAGCCGTCGTATGCCACCTACTGTAGCAAAAGCAAATTCATTATAATAATAAAATAAAATCAAAGTGGCATACGATCGCGTCTATCCTTTAAACAAACCTCTATAAGTATGACGTATAAAAATACGTTAAAATATAATACGTGTAAGTTGTTTATTTATTAGCCGGTAAATTTTTAATAGTTTGTACTTTATAATTTCAGCGGAGACTATTTTCTTGTTTCGCACTTTTTAGAGCGCGTTTTAGTAGTCGTGTTTTAGTTTTAAACTTTCTTATTATAATTTTGATTATATAACCATAGATATATTTTACTTATTTTTTATAGTTTTATAATTGACAAGGTTTCATCCCCTTTTTATATCCTCTAGGGGATGAATTTTCAAAAGTGCTAATATAAGATAATCCTATGCAATATATAAGCTTCTAAATTTAGGTACATTAGTTTTGGCTCTAGTCAGTGTTAAGTTTTCTTAACTATGATATAAACTATCATGATATTTTTCCTATCTATTAAATCCCTATCAAAAACACACATCACACTAACTTCCTTTAACTTAAAATTCAGACTACAATTTTAAAGCACATTGTCGCTTCATAATGTATTGTTTCACTAAGCTTATGATAAAATAATTCAGCTTAGTTAATTACTAGTTACATAATAGGCCACAAATACAAATTATGTCCCGTAAAGTCATTATGTGTTGGAGATTTAACGCATTATTACACTGTTAATACATTAACAATTTATGAAACGTATTATAAACCTAATCCAGGGTATAATCTAGTCGCAGTTTTCAATTCAAATATTGAACAACAAAAGAATTATGATTTAACTAGGTTATTCTCGCGGCTCTGTCCGCTCCGGTCACAAATACCACGGTAATATGTCCTATGAGTTAATCTAGGTTATAAACTATCTGAGTGCCAAATTTCATTCCAATCCAATCAGTAGTTTTTCGTTGCAAAAGTAATAAACACAGATAGATCCTCACAAACTTTCGTATTTATAAAATTAGTATAGTAAGTTTGTTCTCATTGAAACAATAATTTGTAAGATATTTTAAAGAACTTTAGTATACATATGACGTAAAAGTTATAGTCTCTTTGTTTATGTTTTCACTAATTTAGTTCAGGATTAAAAATCAGACACTACGAATTTTACCAGTCTAGAGCAATATTTATTCGAAATGAGAGATAGATTTTATAGATAATGAATCTTCCATATATATACAGCCAGGTGTTTCCACTTTCAATTTTACTCGCACGTACACACTAGTTACTTTTTACAGTTCTACCTAATCCGGACAAATTCTACATAGAGCTAGATGCTTGGTTCGAGCGAGGAGTTTCTCGAATGCGAGCGACAATTTTCTTATTATGCATGACACCTCATACTCCTGGTACAAATTATTTGTACGATTCTAGTTTTAAACTAAATGTACAGATTATATTGTAGAAAATGCTAAATATAGAGATATATTAAAGTAATCCGTATACTAGTATGTAGGTAAAAACTTAGTAGCCGTTGCGCCACATTGTGGTATACACATATGTGAGCAAATGGCAAGAAATCGTTCGAATATAAATCTTTCGAGCTCGCATTCGAGAAGCAACTCCGAACCAGTTGTGAAGCGTACACATAATATGGCTGTCTCAATTGCCACTTACGGGGATAGAGGCTGGTTTGTTGACAACCACAATGTCCTCGTCGATATGTACGAGGGTGATCGGTTGGCTGGTCACCGGTACTTCGTGCCTGCAACGATACACACGTCAGGCGGCGTTCTCGTGTTCGGGAGACTGAGCAAGTTGTGCGAGAAAGTCGAAACGGGTGAGCGATTCTTATATTGATACCTATAAGTCACAATCAGTTTCTAAGTGCCTCCGTAGGCCAGTAGAAAAAAATATAAGTTATTAAAATTAGATATTGATCTTAAAATTTTATTGTGAATAATGTTAGGTATGGTTAACTTGTTTAATATGTATACTTGTTATGACAGTTGAGCGACACTCCTTAGGATAAAATAATAAATATTTTTTAATTTTAAATTAGATTTTCAATACAAATGTAGTAACTGTTAATTTTAATCTTCAAGGTAAAAAGAGATTGTATGTTTTGCATGAATGAGGCGGCAATTTATTAAGTATTATTACGGGGAACTTATTTGCCTATTAGACTGGTTAGTGTGACCTTTTCACTGTTAATTAATTTGGTCAGATACTACAACTAATATTTATTTAACCTCTGAGCTATCATTACGATTCTATGATTATTTAATTATATATAATAACATTTTCATTTTTTATTTAATCTAGTGATTTTTCTTATTAATAGGTAACACAATTATATTATATAGATATAGTAAAATATGGTTTAAGGGTGTTTCTATTTATAATTGACAACCCTGTTGAAAAGCACGGAAGGGACCACCGTAAACAGAACGCACTACGTCCCCACGGATGATTTACTCACGTGGCGATTTGCAACTACACTCAAAGCTACGCTCCACCTGCATCTGGCACACATTTCAGAGTGTAATGGAGCTTCGTTTGTTACCCGAGCGATAAACCCCCTCGCCCGCGCATTACGCCCGAAGGACTTTAAGCGACTCGACGCTTTGTTGCGGTCACAATAAAAATGGAGACGAGTCACGTCGCTATTATGTGCCGTTATCTCGGACACTTAAAAAAACATTACCTACTTCAGTTTTTTATCACGTACTTAAAGAAATTAAATGCAACTCTACCGCGGAGAAATATGAATAATTTACAGTAGATAAAGGTTATTTTGATGCAGTAGTTGAATCGAAAAGAGACGCGGATGGTGATGATACAGATGATGAGAATAAATTGCTCAGACTCCGTCGCACCGTAACTCGGTCGTGTCGTATGAAATACAAATAGACGATACCAAAACAACAACAAATGAACATGCGTGAGCGAAGGTAATTTGTGAGACGTGACGATCGAGCGATCACAAAGATATAGAAGACGGGAGCTAATATTGAACAGAAAACCGAGACGCTACGTCTTGGTCGTCAAGTTGTGCACTCGCATGCTCATCCGGTGCTTGAAATCGTTATAGAATTACCATTATATTACATCACTAAGGGCTCGTATGTACAAACAAGCTTTGAGATCTTCCAAGGGCCGAAATCCTTCTTACGAAGAATCTATCACCTTCCACATTTCTAGACAACGGGTTAGAATCGATGATACATATTGTATTTACAATCACACCGATTCTCCTTTGAGGATATTTGGAGTTGATTATAAAGAATTGAGTACATAGAAGATAGAAGACGAGACAGAAGACAGTATTGTTAATGTTATTTGTATAAGAGTAATAGGTATTTAAGTTGACTTCAATATCTAAGATACTCGAGTACTTCGAGACATGTTACGTGTCGATGCAACGTTTTTAAAACTCAAAACCGTCTCGAGTGAAGTGCCAGATAATGAAAATCTATACTGTCTCAAGTTGCTATCTACAATCATTGTCACTGCTCATCAAAATATAAGAAGTTTGAGCATAACTCTGAATTCCAAACTCATTATCACAAAAGTTACAACAAATGCTGTTTATATTGTTATAATATTTGTTGAAAATATTATTGAGCCTGCGTTGTGATTGGTGCAGAGCATACGACAAAAATAAAGTTCTATAATTTTTGGATCAGAGTAATCTTCCCACAAGTTACACTTCGATGGCATAGTCAGAGTATCTTAAGTAGATCAGGGTTGTACCTATGGACCACGTTGGCGAGGAGATCGTTGTGCTTGAGCCTGTAGTCGGGGTCCACTCGTTCGTAGTTGACGGTGAGGGTGCCAGCCCTGATGCACCTTTCGTACTCAGCGGCGGGATGAGCGCGGAACTCTCTCGCGAAGACATCCAGTATCTTCTCGCCGACCCATCTTCCCTTGGTGAAGGTCGTGAAGGTGAAATAGTAGGGGTAGACTTTTCTGAGACCTGCAGCAATATTTAAATTCATGAGAAAATATAATAACTTTAAGCAGTAATAAATGCTGATAAAAAGTTATGTACATTCTATATATTTTTATACATAAGAGTATAAAAAATATTAGTGACATGTAGTTAACATACCAAAATAAATCGACCACTAAAAACACATTTTTAAAAACACAGCTATAACATATCATGTTATAGCTGTTAAGCTATAACATAATATGTTTTCAATTATACACAAAAATATGATAAATTGTTATTAAATGGCGTCCATTTATGAAAACTCAATCTTTATCTTATTACACCACTCTGCCTCCGCACGACGGCAATAGGTATACCGAAACATTTAACATCATATCCCTTTAAACTTATTACCCAAGGAGTCTATATCGTTACCTCGTCTACAAAATCATAAGCCAGAAGGCGCCACCTGGAATTAATATCAAGGAATATTGCCCTTATTTCAAATAAACACACACTAAGAACGAAAATCAGTTCATCATAATTATTCCCGTTTGATAAATAAACCTATTTACTGAAGTTCATAAGCGTAAGATAAATTGAATTTAGTCTCGTCATACCCACCCCTATAGTGCCTAGAAAACGGCTTACATTTGTAATGGAAGCGAGGGTGGTATCTTTTGAATATTTTATAAGCTGAAATAAGCCATTAGCTTTTGATCGCGAATCTGCTTTGATGTAAATCTGTGAGATATCTTTTATAAGTACAATCGAGGCGTTAAATTAAAACATATACACCATCGTATTAGCACCCTGGATTTATGAAAGTATTAAGATAACTATTGATATGGTATATCAAAGATAGAAAATAACTGTTACCCTAATAATCCTAATATAATAATAAAGAATATTTAATTAACATTATTTTAAGTTTACAACGTTTCCTCAAACAATTATTGTTTACGTTTTCGCCCATACATTGGAATATACTTTGCCAACATATAATATGTATTTTACTTATTTTTAAAACATTTTTCTCTTTATTTATCAAAATATTTAGGTTCGACTTCATCGTTCATTTTCCCTTTAATATTTTGGTTCGACGTTCTACGTGGTCTAATATTCGCATACTTTTCCCATTTTTCGTACGAACGAACATACTACATAACTACCTTCGAATTTCATAAAGCATGACAACGTAATTACATGTATAAGTAATGGGTACCTACATCTTGGCAGACTGTCAACCCTCTAAAATATTTCATTCAATAAGGCCCGATGTGCCCGAAGTGGCTTGAACATTAAGGACTCGACAAGTTCTCCAAACATAATGGAAACTTTTACAATAAATTGCTTTATTTACACATGAATGAGTATATTTCGGTATTCCGACGGTATAAAGAAACTTGATGTCCTTTTTATTTGGGAGATCAATTTAGTCTACTCATAAAATAGTTTAGTGGAGTGATAAGAGTGTAGAAAGTATTATTTATTTATAGAGGACGTTGATAAAGTTGAAGCAAGACTGCAAAAGGACTGCTAGTATATCTCTTATAGGATCGAAGTTGAGGGCGCCACAGTATCTGTCGCGGGTATATTTATAATGTTTATTATTACGGAATACCCTCATTAATCGGATACCGTATACCGAGTGGTGTTGTTACCGTAGGAATCGCCTCAGTGAGAAAAGATAGGCAGAAGCGTATTCCTGTCTAACATCAACATCTAATGCGGTCAATAACACGCATGCCAAGCGTGGTGACTTTTTGCAAAAACCCACATTAGGGAAGGCTTATGTCCAGCAGAGGACGTCAAAAGGCTGATAGATAAATAGAATCAGATATCTTACTGAACGTTTTACCATCTCGCGACAGTTGAATTTTACAGTCACTTGACAACAAGACCGATATAAAGAAAATTATAAATAATTCCGCAAAGGTCCGTAAAAGACCATTACGCTATACACGGAAACGAACTATGAATGTTGCGTTATGTTATCACTTTAATAAATCCAAACCATAATATAGGATAGCTAACACATAAGTTACAAGGCAAAATTAACTAAGGTGATTCTAGACCAGTGTTCCCAACCGTACGATAATTATCGTCTATGTACGATAATTATCGTACATGTACGATAATTTCAAGGTAGCGTACGATGTACGATAGTACGCTATAATCGTACGATATTTGTCATTACGAAGAAAGTATTTTGTTTTGGGCATAACATTTTGTTCTGAGATGATGTTTTTCTTTTTTTTGGTCGTCAAATATTTCTAGAAGATGTTTATATGAAATATATTGAGATGACGTTTTTTCTTTTGGTCGTCAAATTGAATGTACCGATGTAGCACGTTGTTGTACCGATAAATTTGGTCTAAATGATTCAAAATACGATAATTTTATGGCTTTCGTACGATAATTGCCTGACTCCAGTTTGGGAACACTATTTTAGACTAATATTATCGCGGAATTGATGTATTCACGATTACCGGTCACGCAAGAAATGCTCTATATTAGAAGTTAAACATATTGTTGTTTGTAATCTGTATCCACCCTAAACGCTGTATACCCTACCTAGTACTATCTAAAAGCTAATAAGTGTCAAAGCGCCACTACCACATTTCTCTTGATACCACCTCGCAGGTGGCGTCGACACTCGACGTGCCGTGTCAACTGTACGCGGGTCGCATTTGCAACACAAATCCGGTTTGTTTGCCACTGACTGAGGTGAGCTAGTTCGTATTGTCACCTTTGTGACTTACTATAACTAGGTTTATTTAGGAAAACGAGTATTTAATATTTTATTTAACGGTGACATTAACGGCGGTCACCCATCCAACTACGAGCTGCGCCTGATGTCACTTAACTTAGTATATCAGATCTGCACAAGCTGATACAGTACACGTACTTCCAAATTTGAATTTTCATTTCATTTAACAATAACATAATTATGGATCTATGTATTTAATAAATAAAAAATAAAATTGTAAATATCTTCCCCATGACTACATCTAAAACACATTTTGAAACACGAACTTCCAAATTTGAAATTACATTTCATTTAATAATATCTTAACAATGAAATATTTAATAAATGAAATCATTTTCCTTATAAATATCCGTCGTACGTATACACCCAATACATTTTCATATCACGACTGAGAGTGATGTCGCTTCAATTTCCGCTCGAAAATAATGTTTGCGCAAGACGAACGAATATCGGGGGATAGTCATCTTTGTTTACTGGAGTTATATGACTTTCTATAAATCAATATAGACTATGAAAAAGGCTCTTTCACTCATAAAATGTATAAAACTCGTTTATTTTATTCTTTACTAGCTTATTTTCGTGGCTCTGCCCGCGTTGGTCACGTTTATCACGGTAATTACCATCCTATATGTTAATCGAGGTCATAAACTATCTGTGCGCCAAATTTCACCGAAATCAGACCAGTCGTTTTTGGGTGAAAGAATAGCAAACACACATACATCCTCACAATTTTTCGCATTTATAATATTAGTTTTTAACTTGCCGTGTTAATATAGTATTAATTATTACTTTAAGATTAAAATATTATACTAGAATTACAACCAGTTTACTCCAACTGATTGAGCTGTAACTAACACATGTATTGCAAAATGTATTGTTTAATGTACGCTAGAAATTTTCGCAAATAATTTAGTGTCAGTGAGGGTACATGTCTATAATTATAAATATACCCGCAGTTAATACAATGGCGCCCTCTATTTCAATAGCATTTATGGAATGGTAAAGGCGTAAGCTTTTTATGATATATAGCTGATCATGCCCCTTTACAGTTATAACAGGTATAATAATGGGTTAGATAGATACATATACTTTCTGCTTACTACATCTATGAAGAATGACTAAGCCCTTACGTGCAACAAAGTTATAACTCCACTCCACTTAAATGCATTAAAAATTTTCGTATTCGGATATGACTTAGCGGAATCACGATGACCTGGTTCACGGTTGGGGGGACGCTACCCATGCTTTCAAACGAACAAAACGTTGAAACATGTTATATCGATAGGAGTTTTTAGTCCAATCGACTTCGTTGTGACGTTTTAAAGATATTTTGTTTTGAGGGATTATCCTTTAAAAAAGGCGTGTTTCGATAATAATGTAGCTAAACGAACGCCTTTTATACGTATAAACTTACACTAGTATTTTCTCATGTATCCTAGGTGCAAAGGACACACAAACACTCAGACTCAAAAGAGAAATCTAAATTCATCAGTCAGATATCCGTCTGTCCGAGAAAGCCGGAACTGCGCGTGTAACCGGTGTGGTGGTCGCTCCGCCACGCGGATAGTCTAGAAGTATAAAAGTTTACAAAGTGTTGAGTATGACTATTACTTGTTATATTTATTTGACTGTAACAGAAGGCTGGTTGCTGAGTCTAGTCCTACAATTGAGGCAGGTCACGCTCCAGCACGCCGTTAAAATGCAAATTGATCTTGGATGCTACGGATTACACAGTAAGCCTATTTGGATATTGTTCACAAGTTCGCCGACAAAATCTAACCACTGTTATGATAAGAAGAGGGACTAATGTTTTGACGTGTTCTTGGGCGCATAGAAGGAGTTTAAGGAATGTACTAGTTATAGAATAGCTCACCTTTGTTACCGCACATTATTGTTACGTTTAATACAGTACAAAGTTTAATACATAGCATAAAAAAACTGCCATTTATAAACAAACATGTCATTGTAAACTTTGACAGGATAAGCCATGACAGGTGAATCCGAGATTAAACTGGGGCGGACATGACATGATGGCATGGCGATCATGGCGCGATGTACGAACATGTTGGCTACACACCGTGTAACAAGCATAACGTTACAGTTGCCAAACATGCTGAACGTAAATCCATGTAAATGGCACATGTTGATGACGCAAGTGAATTAACGGTATTAAAAATATTTTTGGATGGAGGGTTATGATTCCTAACACTCTTTTTGTTTTTGTGTGAAGAAATACGAATACATTGCACGAATTTGCAAGAAGAGGTAAATTGTTTTAAGAGTATCAACTAGACTCCAACCGGTTAGGACAACTGAATTAACATTCAACAACAAATCAAGCTCTTATAAATTCGTGTATATAGTATGTACCTTTTATTTATTTGCGCGAAACGTTGACGTTAGCGTCACGTCATATGACTTCACAGTCAGTCATCATAATCCCTGAAATGCAGAAAATCCGTATACAAGGAAAGATTTTATACGATTCGGTGACGTTATTCGCTTGCGTCACGTGACTTCACAGCCAATCATCATAATCCGTGAAATGCACAATCTCCAGTATTCCCGTAACAATAGGACGGACACATGCTCGATAAAGCGCTGAATTTCTGCATTTCTTTTACAGGGACGGAAATCAGCTCCGACGAATTCTTATATGTTATTCTAATGAGACATTTTAGACTACTTCATGTTACTGGACATCGCAGCCAATCATCATAATCCGTGAAATGCACAATCTCCAGTATTCCCGTGACAATAGTATGGAGACATGCTCGATAAAGCGCTGACTGTCTGCATTTCCTTTACAGAGACGTGAACGGAAATCAGCTCCGTCGAATTTCTATATGCTACTCAAGTGAGTTATTTTCCATTACTTCAAGTCACATGACATCGCAGCCAATCATCATAATACATGAAATGCACAATCTTCAGTATTTCCGTAACAATAAGTATGAAGACAAGCTCGATAAAGCGCTGAATGACTGCATTTTCTATACAAGGACGTGGACGAAAATCAACGACGAAAATCTCCGACGAATTCTTATATGCTACTGAAGTTATTTTCCGATACTTCAAGTCACGTGACATCGCAGCCAATCATCGTAATCCGTGAAATGCACAATTCTCGTGACAATGGTATTACAGACATGTTACGAACGTCGCCAATCGCCGTAATCATTGAATGTGCGAGTCGTGTCAAGGGGTCCCGTGACAAAATTTACCAATTCGCTTTAAGTGACGGTATTGTTACTCTCACAAATAAAAAAGTACTGACAGTGCGCTTGTAAAAATGAATTTCAGTATTGCAAGGGTAGGTGCAACTGGGAAGTTACATCTATTGTGGACTGAAGGACCAATTTTTGCACTGCTGTGTGTACTGCTGTGTATTTTTGCACTGCTGTGTATAAAAAAAAAGATATTTAAGGTACATATAAGGTACCTATTCAATGTTTATTATTGAAGTTTCAGTTAAAAGTGAGGACAAGATGGATTTGTTTATTCCTATTAGGTCGTTTACGATGTCATTGATAAAAAATACGGTAATGCTATCTAAAAAATGTATACTGTAAAAAATTCTGTACTGCTAACTCGTACTTCACAACTTGGACAAGTCAATGAAATATTTATTAATCGACCTCGTTGGATAGTCAAAGAAAATGTTACAACGTCTTTATAAAAAACAGATAAACTTAAGTTATGAAAGGCATTTGAGAAGTGTCAACCAAAAATATATCCATCTGGGAGAGCAACAACGGTCTTGTGCAAAAACGGATTAAAAATTTAAACAAGTCAAAGTAGCGCTAGTAGATCTGAAAATTACAACAGAGTTTTTGTATATTGCAAGGTGCAAAACGAGTACAGTTTGGGGAGCTACCACCGCCATATTTGTTACTAGCAGCAGTTCGTGTTTCGGTGGAATGGTGTAGTTGCCGGCTTTCCTATCAGACGATTGTCTTAGTCTTCGAGAGTAACAATTTATTCGTGATTGACTTTGAATTCAGCTAGGACGCCTGTTCTGTATGAAGTTGTTGACAGATTTCTATGGACAGTAG
>MOOZ01000935.1:328533-339028 GCA_002930495.1 Cecropterus lyciades | reverse complement strand
TTTGAATTTGTAATACAAAAACGAGTACCATACCGATACGTGAAGAAATTAAAAACACTAAAAAAGCACTAAAAACGTACTACACACCGACCTACTATGCACTATATAGGTAACTAGCTGACCCGGCAAACGTTGTTTTGCCATATAACGCAAAAACGCAG
The DNA here is from genome assembly GCA_002930495.1 of Cecropterus lyciades. Lineage (NCBI taxonomy): Eukaryota > Metazoa > Arthropoda > Insecta > Lepidoptera > Hesperiidae > Cecropterus > Cecropterus lyciades. The sequence continues at coordinate 338,867 of MOOZ01000935.1, read as the reverse complement.
CACATGCAGCGGAAGCTCTCATTAGAAAAAAAAAACTCCGATTTTGAAACATTCTTCATTGGTGCTCCGCTCCTGGCTTCTTCTTAGCGTGATGATATATAGCCTATAGTCTTCCTCGATAAATGAGCTATCTAACACCGAAAGAATTTTTCAAATCGGACCAGTAGTTCCTGAGATTAGCGCGTTCAAACAAACAAACAAACTCTTATTATATATTCTGTGCAATATATTCTGTGCAATATTATATATTCTGTGCAAATTTCAATCGACAAATTGCAGAGGGATGGACTCAAGGCGTTGACTTAGTAATAGACTTACGGATCACTAGAAATGCAAAAGTTTCTTACCTTTTTCAAGTCCTTATTGATATCTGTGTCATCAGCTTTCCTCTTCTCGCAGGAGAGTATGCAGTTCTTTCCATTGTCTTTTTCACCCTGAAACAAAAATATCAAGTCGTATATCAAGACTTAAAATACGTGTGATGAAACATCTTTTTACTATGTTGTACATCTGTAGAAAAAATCCCATAGAACAGGAGTTCTATTTAAAGTCAATCACAGTTGCGTTGCTATTCCCAAGGACTAAGAAGGTCATTTGCAAGTGAGCCATACATACGGAAATTCTAATTTCTTTACTATAAATAAATATCTATTCGAGTTTTCAGTAATAAACGATTAAGTTGCATTTTAAAAACGTATAATATAGTTATTTTCTTGTGAAGTTACACGCTTGATGGAAAATAAAATAATATAACCTACACAAACAACAAATACAACAAAACAAAACAAAACATGACATATATATATATGACAAAATCATAATAATCCAAATAAACCTTTTTTTTTGTATCGAGGGGGAACCTACAAAAGGTACCTGACGCCGTGGGAGCAACGCCGGGTTATGTGGGATTTTTACTGCACTAAAACCTCCACCTCTCTAACGAAACACAACCGGAGTCCTCCGAGCGCGACGCCCGTTACGGGCTCTTCCCTGTGAGCATTGGCGCTCACCGTGCCGTCAGATACGACGGCATGCGACCACACAATGCGCCGTCCTTCCCGAGGTTGCTTGGCTGGACGGCTCGAGCTCCCAGTCTTGCCGCCCGCAACCCCGGAAGCCCCCTTTTAGTCGCCTTTTACGACAGGCAGGGGATACCGTAGCCCTATTCTGGACAATCCAAATAAACCTATTATATAAAAAATACAAGTTTTACTTGCAATAAAATCCGTATACAACGGATGGTATAAGTATCCGAATTCTCTAAGGACGTTAATGCTACGTGGTTCGAACGAGCTTGATCGTGTAGAATACGGAAAGATTTCCCATTACTGCGCGCCGTGTCTCCGGAGAGCTGAATAGCTTGGTTATTATCAGTATATGTAGGACTGGAAATATTAGTACCACGATACAATACGCTTTGATTTTAGGGGAATTACATGTGTAATTCTCAGTATTATTAGTATTTATCTGTAAATAAGTGTACAAGTTCAAGTCGAACGATATAAATTTGCTTATGTTAACATTGTATATTAGACGTATTTGCACGTATAACTTCGAATTCGAAACGCCACGTATAATGAAGTCCATCTCAATATAGCTTCGAATCTTCAAGCAAGAGCATAGTTGCTTTATCATCTCAAAAATCATAAGTTGAAATATTGATGCCCACAAAGGGCTTTACCATCTTTAAAGTATAGTATATTTTCATCTTATCAGTTACTATATTGCACCATTATGGTATATTTTGTAGCACGGCAGGATCGCTGCGGCATTTCAATAAGGAGTTCCGACAGAAGTACCATACAACACGCATGTGTATATATGTACGTACATACACAATATATGCATACTTATGTACAAGAATATCGTTTACGTTATCAGTTTCGCGAGTTCAATGGTTGTTTCCCATGTGAAAAAAATCCAAACGCACTTTAAAAAAATCACTTCAAAAATATAACAAACTGTGATACATTAAAACAAAACGGAAATTAAATTGTATTTGAGCCATACATTACCGCGATACCAATTCTATTTATACAAATGAACAATACAACACGCAAAAATGCTATTTACCGTAATATGTTTTCGGCTTTTGCAATTCCGGGACGCGCTACCCACAGAATTTATTATCACACATCGGTGAGTATTATCTTATACATTATAATATGTAACAGGCGTATTATTTTATACACGTGTTACATTTGGAAAATAAATGACATTCTCAAAATAAAAGATTTTTTTGTAAGATTAAAAGTAAAGTTCGTAGTAAACGAGCATGCAGGAACGAGCATCCACTTGATGGAAATTCATTACTGTCACGGACATCTGTAAGTGTAAGTAACATCATATAAACAGGGGTTCTATCTGAAGTCAATCACAGATGCATTGCTGTTCCCGAAGATTAAAATGGTCGCCTAATGCAAGAGTTACGTACATACAGACACATTTTTAAGAAAAATTAGAACACATTTACACTTCTCTTTAAAAATATTCTCGTGGCTCCGCCCGCTTTGGACACGTTTACCAGGGTAATGAGTATCCTACAGGATATAAACTATCTGTGTGCCAAATTCCAGCCAAATTACATATTTATATACAAGAACGACACAGTAGTTTTTACGAAAGGGAATGAAACATCCATCACACAAACTTTCATCTTTATAATATTATTTAGACTAATTTTATACAAGTATAAATTTTAATTCATACTACTTAAACATTTTCAATAATAAAATAGACATAAAAATAAAGCCTGAATAAATTATCCCAAAAGGAATGAATTATAAAGCCACACTACAAGCAACCTGAGCTCCACAATATCTTATCCAAGGTCGCATTGGAAAGCCAAGCAGTGGAAATAAATTTGAGATATTTCATTAGGCACCGCCTGAGATATGGCATTGATATAGAATTTCATCTATTCGCAGGTGGGCGGTTGGGGGTTGAGATTCTCACCCCCGGTGAGCGACTTTGAAGGGAATTCATTTGAATGGACTGTAGGTTTGATTTCTTGTAAATGTATTTGTGTTTTACAGTAGTGTTTATTGCTGCTTTCTGGTTTGAAGGGCGTTAAAAGTTATCCAGAAATCACTCTCGTGCGTATTGCACTATTTAAGGTATTCGGCAAACATTATAATACGTTCGGCGAATAAGTAAACGGTGATTGTTTTTAGGAAATTAATTAAACTCGTACTGTAGGTGCTGGACACAACCTGGCATCTCTAGTTTCTCGACTTGCGCGTATCAACTGCGAGTTCAGAGTTGAAAGAGGTGCATGTGTTTTCAGCGCTTATTTTGAATTCGCTCACTTCTTGTAAATGAGATGTATGGGCACCATTTACCTTGCCAACGCGTGTCTGAATTAGCGCGAATCGATTCGTGGCGAACATGTTAATTCTGGTCAAGATTTTAGGGAGATATTTTATGTGAGATTTTTCAGCGTGGCTCCGACGCGTTTATGGCCGTGCTCAGGAACAATCTTATTTGCAATTGAAATAAGATGTTCATGCTCAAGGACATCTTGTATGAACCGCAAATAAGACTAACTATTTGCTATAAGACAGACTGCATTATCGTTTACTACTTCAATTTCATAAAAATCTGTTTTCACCTCCTATTCGTATTAAGGCCATTTAGAAGATTAATTTTAAATACTTACTAATTGTTAGAGATTTATTAGGCTGATTCATAGTTTCTTTATTTATATCAACAACTATATATGTGTTTTTTTCGTTCTTTCTATTAGTCCAAGTGAATTAGGCAGGCCAAATATAGATCATTGTTTTTCATTAGTTTCACCGCCATTGAACTCAGTCAAACAAACATGACTGTGAAATGAATGAACATAAACAACCGAATAGTACATTTACGTTTAGTGGATTAACGTCATTCATTTCGAACTGTTTATAAGATAAATCATATTTAACATTTGTTTTCTACAAAGTTGTGATCAAAATAAGTAGTAATACACTTGTCATGACAGTGAAGTATATATAGTATATTATAAAGGATTTTGGAGGTTTGTGAGGATTGATGGGTGGATGTTTGTTACACTTTTACGTAATATCTACTAATCCTTCTGAGGTATTTACGGAACGCAATGACATGGGGCTCTTCAAAAAAGGTGTGAAAAGAGCTCCCTTTAAAGCCAATGTTGCAAATGTCCACAGGCGACGGTGACTACTTTCCATTAAGTAGCACATCTGCATTATCCTTAGGTTTATGTTAAATAATAATAATAATGATAATCGGATCGTGATAATCGTTGGCATACAAGTGGTTTATGACGTGCACGAGTCTATTGCTTTTCGTTCGCTTATACATCACACGTTTACTCTTTTGTTTTCGACCATTCGCTGCAATGATGAACGAACATAAACATGAACGCTTTCTGCGCTCATAGCCCCACAGTAGGATTTTCTCCTGTGTCGTGGTTGCCATGGACACTCAAAGACGAATACACCAACACCCAGATCCATAACATAAATGTAAATTCATCATTCAGATGTCTGTCTGGCCGGAGATCGACCCCGGGACCCACAGTGTGCCAGACCGGTACGGTGACTGCTCCACCACACTGGTCGTCAAACAATGATTGTTTGAGTAAAAACTCGTACTAAGAGCACTGTTACAAGGTAGGTACAGTGGTAGTGCAGTTAAACGACGATAAATGCCAAGATCCCTATATGTATATCAAAGATGAAAGTAATAAATCACGTCCCTAATATCGTCCAATTGGTGTAAAACACATTACAGATGCCGTGCTCGTGCGCTCTGTTTCGTAAACCATCGGTCGTTTCGCTTTATTGATGATCCGTATGATGTGTGATTGTGCGGCACTGACCTAGCAAGATGTATATTGGGTGTAGTCCTAAATTCGATTCGGCGCTTAATTTTAAAAAGGAATTTCACTGCGATAAACTAGTGTAGTCTGAAGATAACAATGTTTTCTTCAGAGTAGACTAGTTTATCGTAGAATTAATCTATTTTAATATGGCGGATCTCATGATACGCGATTATTATTTTATTTATTTTCAATAGTTTTACCCAGTTACATAAATCGTGTTATAACAGTTTATCGTAACGTGAGTACTCGTTATACGTTAGAACGTTAGAAAGTATAAAAACATACGCTTTCTACACTCATAGCCCCACAGTACGATTTTCTCCTGTGACGTGGGTGCCATGGACACACAAAGACGAATACACAAACACCCAGACCCAGAACAGAAACCTAAACTCATCATTCAAATTTCTGTCTGGCCGGGGATCGAACCCGGGACCCACTGCGTGTCAGACCGTATGGTATGGTGACCGCTCCGCCACGCGGGTCGTCAACGTATGGAGTATGGAATTACTTAGTAACGCAACTCCTATAAGGTGTCTTGGTTTCAATCAAGTTTGTCTTTGTCATAAAGATATTTAAAATGTATTATTACCAACTCAGCCTGGAAAATGGAACTTTATCAACCTTTATACATAAATGGAAGTTATGTCATATAGCATGAAGACGACAGCAATGTTCAAATGTTAAAGTTCAGGACAACTTTAACATTTAGACCTGGTGATATATCTGTGGTTCATATTAGTTTAGACCCCTATCTTATTCAGCGTAGCTTAATTACTTCAAAACACTTAATAAACTACTTACTCATAAAAATCTGTTTGTGGTTTTATTGAAAAAAAAAGTGCAAAAAAAGATCCGTATGTTTAACAACAAGACACAGATAAGCCTCAGCGTGAAACTACGAATATAAAAGTATATAACAACGTCATTAGGTACTAAGGCTGTAATCCGTTATAATTAGGCACAACGAAAAAGTTCCAAATAAGCAGTCTGCAATTTTGCTCTCGACCAACGAAAGCAGTACAAACACAATTGTAGCGGGCCAAAGAAAAATAAATAGGGTAGCAACAGAGACTAATGATGAAAATAGTGGAAATTCCACAAAATTTCTAGAACGAAAGAGCGAACCGTTCACTAATAACAAGGTTTTAGTCGCTTTTTACCCTGGTCCCGTATTAGCGATAAACGTTAAGCGATTTTTATATCCGTATAATTCATCTCCCTTCGATTTACGTAAGAAATACTTTATATCATCTCTTTGTAATTTTTAATGTGCAATAAAGTAAATATGAAAAAAGAGCCGGTATTTACAAAGACATTATCAACAATTTCGCTTTCCAAGTCGCTTATGAGGATAATCATGGGTATCACAGATACGTAAAAAATACTACACAAACACCCAGACTCAAGCCATAAATTAAAATTCATAACTTACATGGGATCGGTTCTGAAACATTTTTGTATCAGGCTGGTATAATCACACATTATTATAATATTGTTTTTTTTTCTTGTACGTCCCGTATCCTAGATCACAAACGAAATTAGGCGAGATTTATCGGGAGGATATGAGTCGTAGTACCGTATCAAATCGCAGTTCTACGGCGCTATTCTCAACCCGATGTTATGAAACAATAAAAAGCGATTGGCATGATGCTCGCTTCATTAAGTGGTAATCAGTTAACATGACACTACGAATAGGTACATAATAGTGACGATACAATTGATATTACTCTGGAAACGCCTCGTCAATCGCCCCCCGTCGTCAGTAGAACAAGATCTTTATTTGTACAACGAGTGGCCTGTCCGGTCGATTGCCTGTTCAAACCGTTGTACTAATCCGAGCGGGGCAGGGTACTCCCGGAGCAATAAAGTTTTCCTTTTAGCGCCCCTCGCTATCAGTAGAACAAGATCTTTATGTGTACAACACGTGGCTTGTTCGGCCGATTGTCGGTTCGAACCGTTTCACCATTTCGAGCAGGGCGGAGAGCTACCGAAGCAGTAAAAAAATACCCGAATGTAAAAAAAAAATCACCGTAAACTTTCACAAGCATTGCAACATTCCCTCTAAAGTAGCGGTTCTAATATTACTAAATTAGATAAGAACTCTTTATTGTGGTCTAGTGGAACTTAATAACTTCCATGTAAATTATTCATTATGTAAAAAATACAGCCTAAGAGAACATAGCATGATGACTGAAAGATTTCTTAATAATTTTCCGTAGAGTAGGTAAATGTTAGCGAAATACAGACTGTATATTTTCAATCCATAAAAATCTGTTGGTTTGGTTTCATGCGATTTGAAACACATAGACAAATAATAATTCTCAATTAAATTAAAATTTACATAATTACTAATTCACAATCCTTCGAGAAAATGAATGCGATGCACGGAAATCTTTCATATTTATTATATGTATGGATACCAGCTCCTCAAAATTAGCTCTTCATCATAACGTGAGTACAACAAAAATAGGCTTTGTTGTTCATACGGCCGTAAATACAATTTTATAACGATCCCTTACGTTCATTCTGTTGAAACGCCATAAATCAAAGGTGAAAAATTAGGGTTCCGTATTAAATCGATAAAAACGTACGAAATTACAGTGTTATGAAAATTTATAGAAGATCAAACTTTGCCGTAAAGCCTTTTATAAAATTTCCGATTATATACAAGACAAAACAACTTGGGGTTGGGCAATAATATATATTTCAATAGTAAATTAAGTGTCAAGTCAAATATAAGGCATGATACTGGAGCTAGGCTTTTATTGCCACGTAAAAAAAACAAATTGTTAAAAAAAAAGGAAATACACAAACAAAAAAAAACCCGCTGAGTGTCTTGTCGGATCTTCTCAGTCTACGTCGTGTCCAATCCGGTTGTAGGGTAAAAAAATGTTGTAAATGACAATATGTAAAATATGTAAGTGCCCCCGTAGGCATGTACAAAATTCATTCATTTCATTTACCGTCGGGTCGGAGCTATTGGAATGCATATTTACTTGAACACACCGCACTGATCCTTAAACCAAACTAATAAAGAGGGATTCGTGTGCAAGAATTTATTTTTCATTGCAATACGGTATTTTATCTCCGTCGGCGTTTTATTAAGTTTCAACGTTTTCAAATTTATTCATATCATATATTTATTTTTTATTACTTTTTACTAAGTAAATAATATGCATTAGGAATGATCAACTTTTATCCTATAGTCATAACTATAGAAGTTATGTATTATGGATATAAGATCTATGAGAGAGATAAATAATATAGGAATTTGTTAAATTTTACTCTGTAATTCAAACATTTTCGAAAGCTGACAATCGCACTTATATTATGAATATGAAAGTTAGTGAGGATGTACGTGAGTTTGTAACTCTCTGAACAGATAGTTTATGATCTAGATTAACACATCAAATACTCATTACAGAGGTAAACACGGCCGAAGCGGACGAAGACGCATGAATAAGATAGCCTGTTATATATGTTATATATATATATTAATAGAAGAATATGCATAATAGTTGATTGCCTTACCTTATGTAATATATGCAATAACTAAAGATTTTTTGAAATAAAGATACAAAAATGAAAAAGATAAAATTTGAACACATTTCTGTTACGACTTTATTGTGAAGCCCGCTACGGGTAACTTCATGAACAACACAAACAACATAAAACAAACAGTGCCGTTCGTTCCGTTACTCTTATTTATTTACACGGTATCATAGAACCGTGTGTCTATTGAAACACGTGGGATACCAGAACAAAGCCGCCGCAGCCTCGAAACAAAGACAAAAGCCTCAATCGTACTCGGAATCCGTCGAAACCCACGACGCTACGATCGATACTACGCCATGCAACCTCTACGGGGCTACACCGTAGAGCTACGCCGCTACGATGCTACGGTTCCGTTGCGAATACCCAAGGGTGCAGTTAGGTTGCTCGGGTAGTTTTTCTTACAATTAATGGATTGTAACTTTATAAGGTAGGATAACGAATGTTAAGGTGGATGAGTTTTGAAAGTTTAATGGATGTTGGTTTTATTCCTAAAGAGGTTTATTTCTTTAAGGTTATGTTTTATTGATATAAACTTAGAAATATTACTATTTAATAAATATGATTCTTAGGTTATAAGCTATAAACTTATCAAGACCCAGATATCCATATTCATAAGTACTTGATTTAAATAGGAAAAACTTGTCGAATACATAATGAGAAGTTGATTTTATTTTATTGTAATTTTATGAATTTCAATTTAATTAATAAAATTTTAAAAGCCAAAAATTCTATATATCATTAGCATTTGGAAGGGTATAAATTTTCCACATAAATAAAACATTTTTTAGTCAGCGGTGGACGTGAAAGTTGAGCAAATACGAGAAGCAGTTCAGCCTATCTCTTTACTCACGTAACCGTAATCACCTCCAAAAAACCATGCAATTATACTAGTACTATTTTAGGTCAACACTACTACGCTATACGGTAAATTAATTCAACAACACACTAGCATTTACCTGTGAGATTAGAAAATAATATCATTTGTGGCCGAAATCCGAATGGCCCTTATTGTGGTAAAAATAATAGAGCATCAACAATAGGCCCACCGACCTCGAAAACCGGTAATTTGATGACAGACAAGATCAACGTTGGAGACAAATTGCTATGAGGAAAGAAATTTCTCCCGGAACTTTCTATTATGGCCAGGGTCTTCCAAACTTTTCCAGGATCTCTGTTATTCTACCTCTGAAAGTTGAACAAGTTTTTCGTAACACGAGTTCGTATAAAACTGAGTATTTGTACGAATCAAATTCGTTAGGAATTCTTGCCTTAAGAATTCCTCCGGATCTTCGGATTGTATTTGGAGCGCTTTGTCGCTGAAATCTAGATCCAAACTCCGTGTAATCCTGTAATTGGAGAGTTGGAAAGTTGAGTTACTTGAACCAACCAGATTCTTGAACGGATCGAAATGGCAAAACTTTTTGGTCGGTTTCCGTTGGTCTGTGAGTAAATTAGTTTTCAAAATAGTAAGTTCAAATTAGTTCGTTTGTACTTTACATTTATAGAATAGATAGAAAATAAATAAGTAACATTGTTAAAAATATTACTACTAGCATTTAATAGCATTGTTACAGATAGGACTGATACGAAGGTATGACGGCAGTGACGGTGGCTTCGTGCGTGTAGAGCGCGCGCGGTTTCTTAGGTTGTAATTTTTTGTGACGAACCCTAATTATTTTTTCATAAAAGAAGTACACTAAGTTACACCTTATAACATCAGCTATCTACCAATTAAAGTTCCGTTAGAATCGGTCCAGTGTTTTTGGAGATTAGCCAGAACAAACGGACGGACAGACAGACAAAAAAAATAGTAATTGAATTTCTGTTATCAGTATCATATATTTTTTCATATGCTCTTGGTTAAAAGCTGTTATTTTGATATTACAAACGGACACTTCAATTTTACTTATATGTATAGAGTATAGATAAC
>MOOZ01000935.1:259388-270583 GCA_002930495.1 Cecropterus lyciades | reverse complement strand
AATATAAAGAACGGCAGATTTGTGAAAATAAGTACGTAGGTATATCATATCTTTAATTTTGAGAGCATTTGTCGGACTGTATGTTTGTTTGAAATCGTATCAAACCCAAACCTCTGAATATAATTTATAGGATTGAAAAACATAAACACAAACGCTTTCTACACTCATAGCCCCACAGTAGGATTTCCTCCTGTGTCGTGGGTGCCATGAACACACAAAGACGAACACACAAACACCCAGACCCAGAACAGAAATCTAAACTCATCATTCAGATGTCTGTCTGGCCGGGGATCGAACCCGGGACCCATTGCGTGTCAGACCGGTATGATGACCGCTCCGCCACGCGGGTCGTTCAATATTCATAGTCATAAAATATTCATAGCCCGTATTTTGATTTAACATTAGAAAGTCTTCCAAAAAATCCTATGCCGTTACATACTGTAGCACTGCCCGCAACTTTTGTCAACATTTACCACGTCCAGTATCATTGATTAGACAAATGAGTTACCCAAAAAACATTTATATTTACGGCAATTTTCCAATACGAAATAAAGTGATTCATACATTCTAAATTAAAATTTACAGCAGAGATATGAGATAAAACTTAACAACATTAATTTTGTTTATCTACGACGTCGTCTTAAAAGGTTTGTTGAAATTTTAAGATACATGTTTTGATCGTAACAGATTATAAAAATCATAATATCGGTAGTTTGTTTGTACAAACATTAATATTCTGTTAGTTTAAAAGCTAAATGAAATACTGTAAGATAATTAGGAGAAAAGGAGGTTTCTCATATTTGATTCGTAATTCATTCTCGTAGTTCATTTTTAAGCTGTCTACTCGTATTGTCCTAAAGAATTATGCTTTATAGGGTTAACATTATCTGTAATTTAAAGACTTAAAAATAGAATGCTGATTTAAACTTATCATGAAGGTTAACTTACAGTAACTAACCTTTTTAAAATATTTTTAATTGGTTAAAATTCTAACGATAAAAATATTTTTGAAAACTCAATCTTAAAATATCTTCTTTTTATTACTATTTATATTTTACAAAAAGTAATCCACTTTATGTAGATAAAAAAACTTCTTTGTAATGAAAGAAAATTTATTATGGTTAAAGTATTTCTATTGTTTCAATTTCTTGTTAATGTATTGTTATACGAATGTTCAGTCTTTTTATTAGAGATGTTTCCTACCATTAGACATACTTGTACATATAAAATCTCTGAAATTCTTAATTTTTTTCCGACGTTCCTAGGGTCTAAATTAATTCAATAAACATTCAGAGTACTTTCCGATGGAGGGCAAAGTGAAAAATTACTCTCCAACATCAAAGGCGACGTTAAACGTTGCGTAAGTATTCAGTGGGGTGGAAAACTGAATGGAAATGCCGTGAAGATCACAAAATCGTTGCGGAGTCGAAATTGAACGTCTTAAATTAGCTCCCACCGGTCCATTCGACACGTGTCCGTGACGTGTTCTTAATTAAATTTCATTGGAGCGATGGTGACGTGTCGGCAATATATGATTTTAGGAGTAAACAGCTTGTTCGCAGAATCGCTCGGGACATCATGTTGTATTTGATTTAGACAAATAAAATACACTTATACAAGTGTACATTCATCCTTACACTAATGATTTTTTCAATCTGTTCTAGGAATCTCCATTGTGTTGTACCTACATAGGAGTTGTGGAGCTGTACGGACGGTAAAAATAATGTATAACATGACTAAAAACAAAATATACACCGATGATATAGTATAGTGAAGTTGCTATATTTTCAAAGTTTTTGACAAATATTAACGTCTGTCAAAATATTTTTTTTTATTAAATACTATCCTTTGTTTTTTCTAATACCTCTAAGAATATGTGTACAAAGTTTAATGATATTCCGTTAAGTAGTTTTAGCGTGAAAGCGTAACAAACAAATTTACATTCACATTTATAATATTTTATTAGTATATTAGTATATTCCATTTCATTATACTAATAGAACATCAAATCCCAAAATAAAACACAACAAGCAACACAAGTAAAAGCATCTGCCAATCAAAGTTGGATACCAACATCTCATAATATCGAAGAAGCTCTCATAATAAATTTCGAAGCGAACAAATAAAGCGAGTACTCGGAGATACCGAAAAATGTGTTCCTAAAGGAATTTGCACACAACGGAATTGATTTACGAATCCACAACGACACAATTTCGGTCGCGATGAGATCGCGAATTTTGTCGATAATGCGAAAGGGGGCTTTGCACGCCTTAAATCATTCCTTTTTGTTGCCATCCAAGCAAACAAAGGGCGATGCGAGTAAGGCCGGCGACTAACTTACGTCTTTCTGTACGCGTAGCGATTAAGTGTTGTCTCATTAGGAGCTAGCTGAAAATGATTGTTTATGATTGTTTTTGATAATATTGTAATGTGTGTTTGAATTTACTATATTTTTTTAACATTGTTTTTTAATTACTTGGTAAGTGTACAATCTCAAAGAAGGTTAATTTAATACACAACGTAACAAATTAAAACAAACAATGTTTGACCATATGTATAATTTAGGTAAGAGTGTACGATTTTTATTCGAAAATAGATGATTTTCATTATGTACGTACTTCTTGTCATGAATTTAGCCAAAATTGTTATTTTAACGAGATAGTTTAGGAAGCAATAAATACTAAGCAGTGCATTCTCTGAAATTAGTCAAAATTGAAACCACTAGCTTATTAGCTTATTAAAAAAACACACACCCTTTCTACACTCATAGCCCCAAACTATGATTTTCTCCTGTGTCGTGGGTGCCATGGACACAAAAAAAACGAATACACAAATACCCAGACCCAGAACAGAAACCTAAACTCATAATTCAGATTTCTGTCTGGCCGGGGATCGAACTCGGGACCCACTGCGTGTCAGACCGGTATGGTGACCGCTCTGCCACGCGGGTCGTCACGGGTATTAAATTAAACCATTCGCTTATTAAATAATAATCATAAAGAATATCTGGAATCAAAAGCACAAGCGTCAACACCCAAGTATACGCGCATTTTAGCTCTTATCAAACTTAATATTAAACGTAAAACCCAATTCAAAATCGTAAGAACATTGTAATTAATCCACAAATCGCATTACAATCGCAAGTGTGTCCCGCTCGTAGATTATTTGCATCGATAGCGCGTTGCTCGCGCCAACCGTCGGTAATTGTCGAACACCCCATCTGAGGTTTCAGACCGACTAATTCAATTTCGGCGAATCCATTACCAATGAAAATTATTGTAGATATTGGCTGTAAAATTTTGCGAGCGTTTCGTTGTTACGCGCGCTCTGTGGCCACCTTTACGGCTTATTGATATAAGGGAATAACCGGTTTTGTGATGTAACTTTTTATACCGCAAATATTTTAGGTGAGATTTAAGGTTGCTGATCGAAAAACCGCTAAAGCTGGCTGTGCATGAATTTATGCAACTGTTAAGGAATACATCCGTCATCCATTCATTTATTCTTCAGCCTTTAGAAGTCCAGTGCTGGACAAATTGTCCTCCTAAAGGGAATTACCAATAGTCAGTTTTGCACGTGTGTTAGCGGGTGTTAATGACAGTGAGTGTTGATATTTCATAGGAAAACGATGGTGCCCATATCCTAGATTTTGTCCCTAATAGCCTAATACGACATTCACAGGAAGACAGGGAGAGTTGCCGGTTAAATATTTTTGTATTATCATCGCTAACGTGAGAAGTATGGACGAATAAATATGCTGAAAAATAAGGAGACAGTAAGAAAGCCGGTTACTTCATTCGCCATTTTATAATTGGATATCGATGTTTATAATACGATTGACTGTTGTATAAAATTCAAATGCTCATATATTAACATTAATATAAATTTAATGTAACATTCTACTAAACAATATCTTAAATATTAGATGTCCTAGAGATTTCTGTATTTTTCTTATGATACCATCTTTACTATAAAAGCATTCTAAGTTCACCCAATGTCAGCCTCGATTATAAGAATACGTGGGAAGAAAATATATTGGAGGATTCTCTGATTGTTCTAAAAGCATCATTTTTTAGCCTTGACTATATCTAGATACTGTATAGTCTTGGCTAAGAGTTGGCTTAGGGAGTCGTTTTATTTATCGACTCGAAACCGGTTAGATCCGGATTAAACCAGAGTTTGAGAATGAAAAAAATGCAGTTAATGTGTTTGGTTGGATCGCATTTACCCACCCACCAGCTTTACTATGTGTTTATATAAGAATGAAATCCTTTCCGTAATCAATAGTTGCGGCATATTTTATGGTTTTGAAAAACATCGGTAAACACAAATTATTCTGTGTTTTAACTCTTTGTCGGTGATAGTACCATTAGACAAATATTAATAAAGCTTCTGTCTGTAAGACAAAGGACTATTAATTACATGTACAAAATAATAATGTGAATATCGTGTTTGTAATTTCTCGTTCGCAATTTTTTTCAGAGTGAAATATAAAACACTATTCTTGTCCTGTCACTTCGTCAATTCGCTCCTTGCAACTACTTATGGCATTAGTTAATCTACCTTTGAAGGAATTGTCGTTCAAATATACAATCATTTACTGCAAATACTTATATACATGTTTTGCCCTGAAAATATTATATTATATTAATCATTTCGAAAAAGAATGCTTGAGATTACCGTAACGAGAATTACAATAAATAGTGCAGTGCGAATAAATCCGGAGGCCACGAAACGTTAACTTCAAGCGTCATTCACTTTACGTTGCAAGCGTCATCGTTGAGCGTAAAAAGCAAATGTATGTATCCTATCTTATGAGGCCACGAAACGCCAATGCAAAGTAGCGAAATCTGCAGAAATTTGCTCAACGCTTGTTTCATGGCTCTCAGACTTATCTGATGTGAGAAAATGAGGGGACACCCATTTTTAACGCGAACTCTTGATATCTTCGTACGCGTGATAAAGTTTGTTCTAATTTTCTTTGTTAAAACTTGGACCAGTTTCAAAATCACGTATTGGTATTAAAAATAATTTAGCCTCGTCGGAAAATTTTTAAGACATAGATTAGTTAAGCTGTTCGATTTTAAATAATATTAATTTGTTATGGCCTACGTCTTTGGTTTGAATTACACAATGTCTGCCAGGGCTTATAATTAATTATATATTATATAAATAATTTAAAACATGATTTTAATTTTGCTGTTTCTTGCGTTTCGATAGGAGGATGTGGTTGCCGAGTCACTTATAACACGGCGAGCATCTTAGTCTTCAAGAGTTTGCTACTCTTCGCATCTGTAATTTTCTTTAGATAAAGCTCTAGTTCTGTAAGTAATTACCACTTACCACCGGTGGACTGCCTGCAAGTTTCGTGATTTATTCTTATAAAAATAATAAATAAATTGAAATTTCTATACACATATCATTTTGAATAATTAATTTGATTCTTCGTGTATTTTGAATCTAAATGACAGCTAAATCAATTTTGACCGGATTACAAACCACAACAAAAGTTACGGATGTGTAAACCTTCAATTAAGGGTTAGGTGTAAAAAAAATACGAGTTTAGATAAATATCTATCGTATGACCTGACTGTCCTTTGTTCTCCATTAACTTCTTAAGGCAATTATTTAGTGGATGAAGTCATCAAAATTACCTACAACACAGATCGGTACATTTAAAAGCTTTTAATTCACTGCTTCAATACATTTAGCGCAAAAAATAACAATACTAATTGTAATGAATCAACGGATACTCGCTCCTTTATAAACATTAAGGCTTATTATGTCTTTCAATGTACATTGTATATACAACAATCCTTTCTGCCTATATGATATTTATCACAAATCTCTATGTATCAATAGAGACTAATACAGAATAATACGCTACTAATGAATTCATAAAAACTTACAAACCAAACCGGTATAACTTGGTTCAACAATGAATTAATTGTAAAACGAATGGTAGGGATGTGATTTTGTATAAGTGTTCATTTGTATGTTTCCCATTCACATATAGAGAACGAGAGCAAAGTATATAGTGGTATCGCTATATATTTTGATAACTGCATTTATAGAAATTAATTACACCTTCCAAGGTTCCGCATGACAAGTGGATCAATAATGTCATGCATTTATTGGGAATGCTGATCCTATTTTAATGGGACTTTAAAGCATTTCTTTCTTTGTATAAACCAAGTATCAAACAAGAATGCCATTCATCTCAAGAGGCTATGGGGTTCTGTAAAGCCTTATATTTAATTAAAATTAATTAATTAATTAGAATTAAAGTTATTTTTTATAGTCCGTTTTGATTTAGATAGGATTTTCTGTTACATAGGTTTATTTAGAAATATTTATGATTTTCGTAGAAGGATATAAAACGACACCCTGAAATGAACGAATAGCAATGTCTTGATCTTTTAAAGGCCTACGGAAATACTCACAAATCCTAAATGTTAAAATTCTATTTCATATCGATCAAAGTCAAGACTTATTGTGTCGTGTGTATAGCAAGGAATGTATCATCGAGACAAAAAAATGTAGTGTTTCCACGGTTCCCCCGTCCCCGAACCCTAAAAGACGAACCGAAACCACAATATCGGTCACAGTTCAACAGATCGATGGGCCATTGTCGTGGTAATTACGGACAATGGGAATTTATACGGTCGCCGATCGTCAATGGCGACGTTAGGGACGGGACACCATTCACGCCATGGGATTGGCATTTCGATATTGGGCGATCGGAATTCGATGGGGTTTTGATGGACTTTCGCTGTATGGTAAATACGTCAAGGTTTGAAGTGGTTCGATTATTGTGGCGTTAGTGACGTAAATAATAGAATTGTAAAGAATTTATTACGAATTTAAGACTTATTGCAAATTAATTATCACTGCTTTACAGTGAAGGAAAACATCGTGAGGAAACCTACACACGTAGGAGTTGATTTAAAAAAACAAGTTCTCAAAAGTATGTGTAGTCTACCAATTCGCACCTTGGCCAGCGCGGTGGACTATGGCCCAAAACTCTCTCATTCTGGAAGAAGACCCTTGCCCAGCGGTGGGACAGTTATGGGTTGGCGATGAAAGGATTTAGAAGATCCAGATTATATAGGAGGCTTATTGAGCTTATTTTCAGCGACAGCAGTATTATTATTCATTATTATTATTTACTGAAGATGAAGTATAAATACATAAACGCTTTCTACACTCATCGCCCCACAGTAGGATTTTCTCCTGTGTAGTGGGTACCATGGACACACAAAGAGGAATACACAAACACCCAGACCCAGAACAGAAATCTAAACTCATCATTCAGATGTCTGTCTGGCCGGGGATCGAACCCGGGACCCACTGCGTGTCAGACCGGTATGGTGACCGCTCAGCCACGCGGGTCGTCAAATACGTACGCAGCTCATCTGATGGCCGCTGCCAGTTGAAGTAACTATTAAGCATGCAGTCCACCTGATGCTAAGTGGTCACTGCCGCTCATGGACATCTGTAACTATGAAATTAGTTACAGATGTATAGATGAGTTCTGTCTAAAATAAATCACTTATGAGTATTAAGTAGTACATTAAAATACCCCCTCTTCATATGTAAGTCTGCCGGCATGCCCCTTGAACAATCGCAAGAACACCTCAGATATTTTTTTTATGAATATACGTTCATTGTTACCTATTTCAATAGGAATAATCCTTGAGTCTTCACGAATAACGAAACTACATCAAATTGCGACGACGATCGACCTTTTGTTAGCATTCTTGGTACGTAGTACCTATACTCTAGCACTCGGAGACAATCAGCGGTATTATTCCTGTTTTATCCATATTGTTTGAGGGGTGGCGGGAGCCATTGTGAAACCCCTCTATTATCTAGCACGTTAAAATGAAATGGTGCGGACGAGGGCTTCGTGGCGCAGATTAATAGCTTTTGCAGGTCTGTGGGTATTACTCCGGGATGTTGTTAAATGGAAATGTACAGATGTAATGTGTTATTAATAATTGCTTATTAAGGGTGTTTATGAAATTTTACTTCATAACTCCTCCGATGTTATAAATGTTCATAGACGGTTTTGATTGCTTTACGTTGGGTAACCCGTCTGCCTCATAGTGAGGTATAAGTAGTATTTATTATAATTAATTAAAATATAGTGCGTATAGGATTAAATTAGTAAATTGTTGTGATTTTAATCAATTTTTTGATGTGTTGTGGGGTCCTAAGAATATTTTTTTAAGAGGCCTCATCCGCAGCCTGTGTACAAGAAATTTAGTATCATAAATGTTATTACACAGTCTCTTAGGTATAGTATCAGTGAAGGCTGTTGGAATGGAAGAAATTTTAGTTTAGCTAAATTTGAAATAACTCAGAACTCATTGTTGCCAGCGTTATGATATGATATAATATGACGTCATATATATAGACACACAAAGATTTATACACATATAGATACATGCAACAGAAAATAAATCTTAATTAATAACTGCGTGGCCTGGGATTTGAACGAGAACCCATAAACATAAACGCTTTCTACACTCATAGCCCCAAAGTAGAATTTTCTCCTGTGTCGTGGGTGCCATGACACCCATAGAGAAATACACAAACACCCAGACCCAGAACAGAAATCTAAACTCATCATTCAGATGTCTGTCTGGCCGGGGATCGAACCCGGGACCCACTGCGTGTCAGACCGGTATGGTGACCGCTCCACCACGCGGGTCGTCAAAACATATGTCGTCGTCATATGAAACATCGTCACCCATAACATGATAAAACAGTAAAATAACCACGACGCCGTGCGTGTCGTTAATTTAATAAATTGGACTCAACTTCTAATATAACATTATTAATTTGATACATATACCGTTACATTATATGAAAACGATCATCATATTCCACTAAAACTAATTACTTACGTGATGCCGCCCGTCATAGAGATAATACCGATTAATCGGTGCCGGCGGAGTGACTATTCGAGTGGAATTTATGGTTTCCGACCAATCCCTAATGCATTGTGGGTTATATCCGTTACGGGTGTTTAAAAACTCGCATGGGAAATTATTTTACGGAAATACCTTTATTGGTGATGCTATAAAGATCGTCCAAGCTTATACGTACTCACCTATACTAGGATTTTTATAGCTAATGGGCCGCCCTGACAGGGTGTCAATTAATCTAATGATCATGCTATGTTCTCTGATTTGTGTCTAAGTATCTAGTAAATGTAAGTATTTATTTTTTAAGAACTGAATCACGTCTTGAAGTCTTTTTTATCTTAATTTTAGAATGCCGCTAAATAAGAAAAGCAATAAACCTAATCATACTATACTCGGATTTGTACCCAAAAATATGCCTACAAAAGTGCTACAAGACGAAAAGTTCTACATATTGCGGCCAATTGACAATTCCCAAGCAAATAGACACAACAAAAACACGAATGCTCTTAGTACGATTTTTTTTATAATATTGAAGTAGCAAACGAGCATGCAGCCCACCTGATGGTAAGTATAATGTATATATGATGTAATTTGTAATCAACTCCAGGCAAGATCAAAGTCTCATCTAAGGTTAGCTACAATTGCGTTGCTACCCCTGAGGACTAAGATGGAATGCCTCGGAAAAGTATTTCTCCCTTACCACACCCTTCAGACCAGAACACAGTAGCGCATAACACTGCTGCTATTAGGCAGAAATAGATGTGGCGTTGGTGCTTTCGAAGTCGAACCACAAAGAGTTCTACCACCTTACGTTTACTTAAAAGTTTTAAACGTATACCGTTTGCGTTACCTTCCATACATTGTAAAAGTACATTACAAGTTATGGCCGTACACGAAAACATAAACCTGCATTGAACATTGCAATGTAGTGCGAATAGGAAATACAAAGGAAAACAATGATTGTTTTAAGGAAACGTAATAAATTCGCACAAAGAGTTATGTATCCGCTCCATATATACATATTTTGTCGCACATGTAAAACTGTTGACCGACTTAATGCGGTACTGAGTACCGTTGTCATTTGCCCAGGCTAAAGATGCATCTAAAGCCCAGTACCTAATATAAAGAAAAAATAAGCAAAAAACACACTTCAATATCACGTGTGTATGTGCGTATCACAGGTGCCCTGAGGGACCTTGTACTAGGTTCGTTGAACTCGGTTTTAGAGTCGTGTTCTGATAACGAGACCAATACGCCCGAATATGCATAACATTCACCTTTTTATCGTTACTAATGATTCGAGAACTTACAAACTTGTCTGACATCGGTGGATAAACGACAAGCGATTTACTCGCTGAAATGTGTAACAGGTGTTTTTTAAGTTAAATTAAAGAAAGAATGCATTGTTCACTTATCTTTTCTTTAATTCAGATTTTTTAATTCATACTCTTATCCTTTTGGAAATTATTTTCATGCCTTATGAATGTGACTCTTTTGATAGTAACTCATCCAAAATTAAAAAAATAGATATTATTTTTCTGACAGTTACATAATTTACGCTTAAATATCACATATCGTTTTCTTGGACTAAATGTAGTCAATCTTGCTTGCTATAAAATTATTTGAGCGTACTTTAATTGGTATAACTATTTCCTATTTCCAAAAAAAGCTAGACATCGAAAGATTCGACATTAATTTCGTAAATGAATATTATTCAATTTATGTTACTAGCCGACAGTGTGACGGTCACACGTAGCACCAGAGGTCCAATTTAACAGGCCCTTATCGACCTTATTAAGGGCCTCGCACAACGAAGCCCAAAAAACGTAAGAGCTGAATAAGTAAAAAACTTTGTAAGTGTAAGTTTTCTCGTAATTGGGTGTTTCGTATAATATTTAAAATCAATTTTGAGTTCCAAAGTCTTTCGTAATTCCGTTACTAATTCTGTTCGATTTAACTTTATAATCTTTATGCTTCCGAATTATATTTTAGTAATTGATCAAAATATTCTGATTTTGGTATAGCGTAAAAATTGGATCGGTGCACATTTTTCGTAACTTTATATTAGATCGTGGGCTTCAAATAGAACACTACATAAATACACTTAGACTAATGACATTGACAGCGAAAATATTATTTAATATATCGTACGGCCGGTTACCGTCGTGTGACATGGAATTCAAAATTTAGTACGCCTAGTGGAAGGGTGTGATTGCGGGCTCCTTTATACACAAAGGAGCCCGCAACCACACCACTTTAACT
>MOOZ01000935.1:241866-254161 GCA_002930495.1 Cecropterus lyciades | reverse complement strand
ATCATTCAAATTTCTGTTTGGCCGGGGATCGAACCCGGGACCCACTGCGTGTCAGACCGGTATGGTGACCGCTCCGCCACGCGGGTCGTCAAGTACACATACTAATTACACATAACTCTTATTATTCTCAAGACAACCGCAAAGGATCGTGTAACACGTTACGTAAACAACCATACATCATCACATTATGCCTCAAAGTCGTGATTTACATCAGCCGGGAATCGAACGCGTCCTACATTAATGATTACACATTACGACACCATAAAAGGAATAAACACGTAACCAGCACGCGCCGTATCACGATTTCGACCTATGTCCTAGTTTTGCTAACAAGCTTATGGCTAAAAAATTGCATCTGGTCGGCAATCTTGCTTATACCTAGCTTAGCAATATTGCTAACATCGTCCTGCAATATAATTTTGTGCAAAACTGTATAGCCTACTGGATTAAACGCGATTTGATGGCGTAGTGGAGTTTTCTCCGAGATACACTCAGTTTTTTAAAGACCTACTACTTTACTCTGTAATAAACCTATTTCAGGTAGAACAGGGGTTTTACTTAAACCAATCGGTTACTTTTCCTTGACGAAAATGGTCACTTCATATGTAAGTTAGCCGGCATCTAAGTCATTCCACCAAAAACATAAGAAATACCTCATGCTAGAAAGAGTTCTCGCGATGGCTCTCCAGTCGAAAATACCAGTAAAGATGTTGGATCTTTAATACAACCTAAATTATCCGTACATAATTAAGGAAAACAAAAAAATTATAACTTTAAAAAAATTAAATTTAAAAACATACAGAGAATCAATCTGACAGATAGGTAATTTTAGTAATTTGTATCAGTTTAACGCTACTACCTACGTAGTAGCGTTCAACTGAATCCACTGTCAATTATTTTTAATTTCGAAAAAAATGCAAAAAACACAAGGTAAAACAGACTTCCCTTTTTTTAGTATTGATCTTTATGCCTTTTTAAAGGTATTTTCCCTGTCAGGTATTTTATTGCTCACTCTTCACAAGGACATTGGTGACGTTGTTTGAAGTATTTAATTTAATTAATATGAACGAAACTCGATATAATTAATAAATTTCAGTGTAACTTCCACGCAAACATTAACTTTGTTGCCTTCATATAAGGCTTATTGAAGAGGCAATACGAAGATGTTTTTGCGTTTCAAAACATAATGTCACGGTGTACTACAATCGTGTGAGCTCGCCAGACTTATTACATTCCCAATATTTTTTATGTATGTATTCGAAGGACACATAGTTAAAAATAATAAAGAATAATTTACTAGTATTAGACAAGTATGTTTTTTATATCAGGGGGATCCTGGCTTGTATTTTTCTTACATAATATAGGAGAAGTTAACTATGGCTATGATGATGGCTATGAAGGCTCTGCAGCCCACCTGATGTACAGTTGCTAATGCCACCCGCCCGCTGGAAGTGAATAACTTGGGCAGATTGATCAAAGTCTACTAAAGATACGTCGGCGATGAATAAGCAACTCTGGTGTTGCAAATATATGGACATTCAGCAGTCTATGGAGACGGCGGTGACTGCTTTCCATGAGGTTATTAATTTCTGCCTAATATAAGCAGTGTTATGCGCTGTTGTGTTCTGGTCTGAAGGGTGTGGTAAGGGAGACATGCTTTTCCGAGGCATTCCATCTTAGTCCTCAGGGGTAGCAACGCATCTGCGGCCAATCTTAGGTGGGACTTTGATCTTACCTAGGGTGGATTGCAGATGTCCATGGGCGGCAGTAGACATTTACCATCAGGTGGGCTACACGCTCGTTTGCTACTTCTGTACTATATAAAAAAAAGGTAGTTCGGCAGCCTGATCACGAGGTATAAGTATAAATATCTAGTAAAATTGTTAAACATATTAAAATGAAAACCCGACTGCTTAAAACGATTTTTTTGTTAATAATGATATATTTAATTTAACGCTTTATATGAGTTTTCGTCGAAATAGTCAAGTATGAGTAGTCTTTCATTTGATACTCATAGTGTAGTGATAGTAAAAATGTCGTTCCTCTCACCCCTATTTCCAGGCGCCATTTTTTTTAATTATACAGCCTATGTTACTCTCCAAATTGCGAAGATTCTAATGATTTGTCATACGTCACAATCCATCAAGCCGTTTGGGCTGTAGAATGCCAAAGAAATGGACACACATACAAACATATGCTCGAAAAAGATTACCCCTCCTTCTGACGCAGTCGGGTAAAAACAGGACATTGCTGCTCTTGAAATGTTCGTTGAAATCGGACTAGGACGGTGTCCAGATCAGCATGGTCACCGCTTTGCCACGCTGATCGTCAATCTGCTGACTAACTTTGCTGCCATAAGGCAGAAATAGATACAGTGATGGAGTACCATTGAAGGATATAGGCATATTTCTATTCGTTATGTAGATACATAACGGATATCACTCGTTATAAACAAGAATAATTTTGAATATTGGTTTTCCCATATTTTACATATGTTTAAAGTTTAAAATTTTAGTATCACTAAATGTTTCTACATGCGCTGTAATCGTGCAGCATGACATCATGGAGTGGAATCATTAACATAAACACGTGTGAACCTGTGTTTGTTATTGTTAACCAAGGCACTGAACGTTCAGATTATTGTGGTTTGGGCAAACATGCTTGAAGCACTTTCAATAATTGAAGTTTTGGTATGTAAACATTTTTATTGAGCTTGTTGAAATTCCGGCCTGTGACTTTCGAGTGGATAGAAAATTTGTGAATGGGGCCTGTGACGCTCGGGCTTGTGACGCTCGTGCCTGTGACGCTCGGGCTTGTGACGCTCGTGCTTGTGACGCTCTTGCTTGGTACACTCGGCTTGTGACGCTCGAGCGTGTGACGTTTGCGCCTGTGACACTCGACGTGACATTATGTCGTTAGTGTTATTTAATAAGATTGAAGTTGTAAACGAGCTTGAAGTCCACTTCATGATAGCTGGTGACTGCCTGCTAAGGAAAGCTATAATAATCAATTCTATATAAAACGTGCGTTCTACCTGAAGTCCAAAACAGACTTGCCTTTCCTGCTGACTAAGATTGTCGCTTCATATGTATGTCAGCCGATCCTCCTGTCATTCGCACCCTTCCACGGTCTTGGTTCACATTAAAAATAATCGCGACGGTGGTACTTCCACGATCCAACTATGCTGATTGGTGCTCATGCTATGATCGATCAATCTTTTCAAACAAAACTCTTATGTCAGCTGAACACACAAACACCCACAGAATTCGTGCTTTTTTTTTATTTTATTTTTCTTCTTTATAGTATGGAAGTAGCAAACGAGCATGCAGCCCACCTGATGGTAAGTGGTTACTGCCGCTCATAGACATCTGTAATCAACCCTAGGTAAGATCAAAGTCTCACCCAAGGTTAGCCACAGACGCGTTGCTACTCCTGAGGACTAAGATGGAATGCCTCGGAAAAGTATGTCTCCCTTACCTTAAAATAGAAAAGTCATAAATAAGATGGACGTGAGACCTGCAATCATATGCGTATTTTAAAATGACAAGGACTTATGGTCGATTCATTCCATCAACACATTTTACACCCGTTAGTAATGAATTACTATCGTCGTATATTTGTATATTATGAAAAACGCTACGACAAGAAGATCTCACAATGTTAACTTTCTCTGTAAAATTATTTTTAATTCCCATTATTATGTTTTGGAAAAACCAGCATTGCGTGACATGGTAAAGAACCGCGACCTTCAGAACGGGGAAGCCGAAAGTCACAGCTATACCCATATTTAATTAACATAATTACGTTATTTCGTGTCAAACTAAAAATAACAAAACATTTTAACATTATATTCATTTAGATAACCCATGTCAATTAGTGTGAAACAAAGTAATCGGTTTTATTGTTGGAACACTCTTTGATGGTATCTACGAAAATCTTACACGATCAGCTGGGTGTTTTAGACATGTGGACTTTTAGAGGCAACGGATACGGCACGATTATAACTAAGATCAATAAAATAGGCAACGGATACGACACGACTCGTATTGTAACTAAGAACAATAAAATTGTGTGTTTAAATACTTATCTTACAAATATATATATGAAATACTAAGTGACCCGGCAAACGTTGTTTTGCCATATAAATTATTAAATTACTTTTTTACTAGGGGTTGGTTATAAAAGGGTAAAAATTTAGGGTTGTATGTATTTTTAATGTCACATTATAGAAAAATAAAACAAAAAAAATGTCCAACAATAATAAAAAGTTAAGGGTGAACAACCCTTATCACTTAGGGGTATGAAATTTTGATCTTGACTGAAGGAAGTCCTGTCGATATTATTTTTAAGAATAGCTAATTCATCTGATATATCGCTGCCTATCGTAAAACATTTAATTTGTTGCGTTTTCTAGCTTTATTGTATTAGGGGGATATTTTATTGTTATGTATGTACACACGACTTGTAACAACAACTTGTAACTGGCTTTAAGCCAGTATCATGTTAGCCAGATATCATGTTATGTTTTATTTTATCATAATAATAAAAAATCTTTTGTTTGAGAGTTAAATAGTTCTTATTTTAATCGCCGACAAAATTTCGGAGAGTTACTGAGTAACAATATACAAATAATGCGTTTATAATATAACGTGAGCAATGCATATTTTTTTAAATTAAATATGAAACCACATTACCTTGTAGTGTTACATCAAAAATAAATATTTACATTTAACGAGTAGCAGAATATATGTAAGTACATTTAAAGTTTTCTGTAGTACTCTGCAACGGTAATTAAAATCTAGGTCGAGGATACGTACCTTCGCTAAAGCATTACAACAATTTGCTCCTCGTCAAGTCAAAAGCGGAAAGCGGAAAATATAAAGCAGTTTAGTGACGTCAATGATTTAAAATATGTAAAGTTGATGATTTATATTTTTTCTCTAGTTTAAAAAAAATATAAATATCTTTAAATTATTTTAATAACGTACCTTCTTTATTGGTAAGTGTTGATTTTTATGTAAACAAAATCTATCAGCGTAACAATTTTATGTGCTCTATACTTCAAAGGTAACATTTTTGTTAATATTATCTTTTTTGTATACAAAGACGTAATCAGAATATTTTTCAAGATTTCAAAATATTAACATTTTTAAGATTGCAGGTAAGGTCGATATGAGTTTTAACATTTTATTTAACGGTCGTCGTGAACTTAACCCATTTAATGACCTAAAGCTGAACGCAGGCCTATAGCATTGACTCATGAAGTTTTAATTCATCTGTCAGTCAGAGATACGGTTTTTTTAAGGCGCATACAATTTTAACAGTCAAAGGTGTCCCTGGGATTCGAACGTCGGACTTTCGATTGAGAGGTCGAGTTTCAACCACTATCTCATTTACTTACACACAAATTACTTACATTTAGACATGTTTTATCAAAATCGGCTTAGCCATTTACTAGATGTGACGTGGGCTGGTGTGACTACTTACTATCAGATAGACTGCATGTTCCTTTGACGATCCCGTGACGGAGCGATCACCATACCGAACGAGCAGTGGGTTTCAGATTCGATTTTCAGTCAGAGACATATCTGAATGATGAAATTAGACATTTGTTCTGGGTCTGTTATGTATTCGTCTTTGTGTGTCCATTACAACCAAGAAACAGGAGATTTTTATTTAATCTTAAAAAAAGGGTATTTTTGTTAGTATTTACGATGACATCCCAGTTGACTAGTTGTCATAAATAATTCCAAAGTAGCTACAATATTCTTTAAACCTCGGCAATTAACTAATTATGTTTCAATCGACACAATCAAGCATAACAAGTAGACTATCCAACACGCAAGCGGAGCGATGGCACCACCCTTGACACAAATGGCGAATCAAAGTAATATCTATCTTACATATGTATCTAACCTTTAATTAATCTGATTTCTTACATAAGTGACCTATCGTGCAAAGGTTGTAATTTTTTCACTGGTCATTAGAATACTGAATTAATATAATTTTGATATGACGTGGATGTGTGACGTGGAAGATAAATGAATTTATCTATATATAATGAAAAAATTTTATGGTGGGGAGTGGAGAGGAAACGCTGATTCGTGTAAATACAGTTTAATTTATTTAAATTTTGGTACGAAAATCGCGGTAACAAAAATCAGTACTTTACGACCAATACCTGCGATATCAATCTTAATTTTATCCATATTATCAATGGAAAACGACTAAAATTTCTAAGCCGAGGTTCCCGAAATATTCGCTTCAAGCACCAATCGCTCTGGTCAACGTTGAGCGTTAGCATTAAATGTCAGATCTTATAAGGCTACTGAGAGCTACAGAGACCACTGATTTTTTCTAAAATTATGTGCGTATTAGAAATTAATTGTCACTGCTTTACGAAGAAATAAAACATCGTGAGGAAACCTGCACATGTGAGAGTTCTAAAAAAAAAGAGATCTCAAAGGTGTGTAAAGTCTACCACTTGGCCAGCATGGTGGACTATGGCTTAAAACTCTATCGTTTTGAGAGAACACCTGTGCCCAGCAGTGAGACAATAATGGGTTGATGATGATTATGATCATGTTATAAGGCTGCAAAAATTTGAAATTTGCCCAAATTCGTTCATCGCGGGCGCTTAGACCGCCAAACGAATGTTTAGTAAGCGAGCGGACGAAGTAAGAAGCAACTGAACTCTAGAGAATTATCCCATCCCAAACATCATTAATACGCGTCTATACCAACGTGTCAATACCATCGTACCTTCAATATAAAGAAACAAGCCAATGATACGCCTATGACCCATAAATAGTGCAGCATCATTACACTTATGACCGGGAATTGTACCTCAAGGTCGAATCATTTAGAGGGGTACTAAATAGATCTGTACAGCGGTACTCAAACTTTATTACATTAATTTATATGGTCACTATAATATTAATAAATACAGTGATATCAATCTGTGCTTGTAGTGCTAGTACGAGTTTATTACGTTTCCTCAAAACGATCATTGTTTACGTTTACGCCCATACTTTGCAATGTACATTGCACGTTTACGTTTTTATTTTCTGTCTAATACTGCGATGACGGACGAAAACGTAAACAATGGTTGTTTTGAGAAAACGTAATGATCTCGTATTGAGGGCTTTTTATATGTTCACCATTAAGTTAGCAAATACGCATGGCTGCAACCCGTTTCGTACTGTTGTTCGAGACAGGTGTAAAACTCAGCGAGCTGACTCAAGTAGCGACCGCATTCATGTTCCTTTGGGATTTGGCCAAGTGGCGGACGCTTCCAAGCACAAGTGCAACGTTTACTGTCACGTTTCTTAAAACCGTCACTCGCTTGCGTTTGGGTAGTCGTTTTGGTATAAAAAAGTTATTTTGGTTGGTTAAAAGTTGTGGACATTGGTTGTGTATAAGATTTGTATTTCCGCATGGTTTCTTTGGATTATATGTGATTGTTCTGTTCATAGTCTTTTTATGGTTGTTCCTTTTTAAGAAAGCACATTTCACATGACTATATTAGATGGTAAAGAGATATAGAAACAAATTATTTACATAGTTACAATAAAATTAATGATTAGGGCGAGGCAGATCCTAAAATTGAATTGCCATCATTAGCGATATAATCATTAAAAGCAATCCAAAAAACAAATTAATTCCTAAGGAGTCAATAAATACGAATCCTTACGATGAAGTAAAGCTTCGTGAGGAAATCTACGCGTCTGAGAGTTCTTAAAAAAATGGTTTTTGAGAACCTTTTTTTGCGGTGGACTATGGCCTGAAACTCTCAATCTGAGAGAAGACCCGTGCCCAGCAGTGGTATAGGTTGACAATAATCAATACAATTTTATATAATAGCGAGCTATAAACTCTGAGCTACTTAAATAACATAACATGATTACTATCCTAATAATATTATTCGAAAAGTAATCGTGTATACCACAATTTTAAACGTAGACCATAATTATATTGACATAAATTCACATAGTATTTGACGTATCACGTACCTATAATTTTTCCATGTATCATACCATATCCTGAAAGCAAACTTTGAGTACCATCATAAACTCTCATCCAAATAACAATGGTTGTAAAGGCACCAACGGTATTAGCATACGACTTCAAATTGTATGGCTATTTGTCGTATGTATAACAACAACAAAAATACTGCCAAACAGAGGGATTAGTGTTGTATTTTAGGTAGTCTGAAATATTGACTTGGTACTAAGGTAGAACTAAATTATAAAAAGTTATAGTTAAAGGTATACTTAAAATATTACATGATTTTTCACAGCTTCATATTTTAAGTACATATTCGTATCTATATTTATTATGATAAACCATTAACATTTATATTATAAATCGATTCAAGAGACAAATATATATATAGTTAAAGAAGCGTGGCGCCAAACGGATTCTGAATTTAACATCATTCTGAATTTTCATTATCATTTTTTTTGTTCTATTCATTATTAATTCTCGTTAATTTTTTTTTATCTTATAACTTGTAATATAAAATAACAACCACATGTAGCTAGTGAACGATGTACGCATCCATAATTGGATGCGTACATCGTTCACTAGCTTGTGTAGAGTAAGTTACTTGTAAATGTATATGTGTGTAATGCTGTCGATGTGTCAAAATAAAATAAAATAAAATAAAAAACATTATCACGTAGCGTATGGTAATCATTTCAATAAATATTTATTATTGGTAAAAAATGGAACAGGTGATAAAACCAATGTAGTAACCGGGGAGGTACCTCCACCACACCGATTCCTAGCGTGTAGTAGTTCTTGTGTGTTGGTGGAGAGGGGGTGCTTGCCGGATCACTTATATATGAGGCTATTAGTCCTCGAGAGAAGCAACGCATCTGTGATTGACTTTAGATAAGCCCTCTGTTCTATGGGAAGTTGCTTAGAGATATTCATGGACGGTATTAACCACTTATCATCAGATGGAGTGCATATAAGCCCTCTGTTCTATGGGAAGTTGCTTAGAGATATTCATGGACGGTATTAACCACTTATCATCAGATGGAGCGCATATAAGCCCTCTGTTCTATGGGAAGTTGCTTAGAGATATTCATGGACGGTATTAACCACTTATCATCAGATGGAGTGCATGCTCGTTTGTTACTACATTCTTATAACAAAAAAACAAAATAATAAAAAAGTGAAATTTCAACATTATTTTGTACCAATAAAGGTCACAGTTTCGTATCTCTAATGATATACGTTCTGCTGGCAATAATAAAAAGTCGAACGGGTAGAGTACTTAACATTTTCATATTGAGAATTTTAATGAAGCTTATTATTCTTTTTCGGCATCCGCTGTCAATTAGGCGCTACCTTATCGGACGCTCGAGGGTGTGACGTCACTCGATATTTCTTACACGCGCGTTTCAATGGATTGAGTATTTTACTGCCAGTACATAATACATTACGTACAAAAAGGATATTTTTTTATAATATTGAAGTACCACATGAACATGCAGTCTTTATGCTACTCGTAAATGATAACATCATTGGAGATAATCATAAAAAAATCATTACCTTTATGACAATGTAAATAGATGCATAATGACAAAAATGCGTCATACCTTTTAAATGCAGCTTAGAAAATTATATCTCATTTTCCTTATTATAGAAAGGTCCTTGAGTGGCGACCACGTTTAGGCAAAAGGCGCACAGGTCGCCCCCCGACCAAGTGGACCGATGACCTGAAGAAAACACCGGCGAGCCGTTGGATTCAGAAAGCACAGGACCGGTTGGAGTGGCGCCGTTTAAGGGAGGCCTATGTCCAGCAGTGGACCTCGAAAGGCTGATGGATGGATGGATTCCCTATTATAGGTGTTTTTCAAATAACTCGATAATTCTCACTCGAAACAAATTCGCCTGTGCAATACAGGCAATTTTTTTTATAAATGCTCAGTAGTAGGTAAAAACAGTTTTCGAAACAATATCGAAAGAACAAAAAACAATTATGTTTTATTTATTTTTTAATTCAATGTAATCTATCGAAATTGATAACTAATCATGTTTGAATATCAAGTTTATTTCTATAGNNTTTGCTAGGTCCATACTATAAAAAAAAAAAAAAAACTAGTAAGTACCTTTATACTAGTATTAGTCCGTAACTGATTACGTTAAAGAGGATTATACGTTACTAAGGATTCAGTGTAATTGTGGTGGAAGTCAAGTGGGTTTACTTAAGCTGTATTTAATATACATAGAAATAAAACAAGTTTGGTACAATAATACGTTTTGCCAGGTGGTAAAATCAATGTACTTCGACCGGGAAGATACTGCCGCCACACCTATGTCTAGCGTGAAATATTTCTTGTGTTTTGTTAGAAGGGCGTGATGGCCGGCTTACTTATATCTATACGAGGATTAAGACCGCCCCTATATAGGGACGATCTTAATGCTCGAGAGTAGCAACATCTCTGTGATCGACCTCGTGAAGGAAATGTCTTCTATAAAATGGCTTACAAATGTCCATGGGCGGCAGTAACAACTTACAATCAGATGAACTAGATGCTCGTGTGCTATTTTAATGTATTAAAAATACCCTTAATACACTAAAAATCATCCGTCGTAATCACTTTTTTCACTGGAGAAAAATTCAATTTTCATTATAACGTTGAGAAAATATTTTAAGGTGTTATGTTATTCTGTTGAAAAAAACAAGTTGTCATCTACAATTTGGCGTTTAAAAAAACATTCTTTGATTTATCTAATGGTATATCTGTGAAAAATGTCATGTGGATCAATCTGGACAATTTTTTAGCTGAGCGATGTCTGTAAGACTATTGGTGATATTTTATTAAATATAAAATTATAATTTTTTTCATTGTGTTTAAACCCTCACTTCACGTTGTTGTTTGGCAATCAACATTTAAATGTTATACGCTATTTCCCTATTGTAGTTCAACGGAATCAAATTAAACCATAGATACGATCATACACGAACCTCAACTGAGGTTGGATAAAAAATGTACCTAAAACTACACAACGTTTGCAATTCTCACCCTTATTGTGTTCAGAGTTGTTGTTATATTCCTTTGAGGTTGTAAGACAGGATAATCGCACTCCTGTACTGTAACTAATGATACATGTGTTTCGATTTTGCATTAAAGTAAATTAATGTGAGCAAAAAACGCAAAGCGAGAATCTATTTTTGTATGGAATATGCCTGGCTACAAGGTGGTCATAATGGCATTTAGGGAGTTAATTAACTAACGATAGAATTTATAAAAAAGGGTGATTTATATAGACGCAAAAGTCGGTTTAAATGATGACGTGTACTATATATTCGTTATACTAAAAAGTTTTGGATGCGATGATCAGGCTTGATTTTTTTTATATGTTTTAGACCAGCGTTTCCCAGCCTTTTTCAGTCCACGGACGCTTAGGAAATCAAGCACAGTTTTCACGGACCCCCTAAATAAAATAAACAGCAAAAAAACGGATTAGGTATTTATTTAGTTATTACAGATGCAAAAAAAATACAAATACAGAAGGTAATTATAACTGTTTATTACGAAAAATATGAAAAAAATTAATGTGAAGGTTGGTGTTGCTTTTTTGCATCTACTAAATCAGGGATATACATCATTGGATGCATCTTTTTTATTTTTTAAAATATCGTGTGCTTAGATCACATTTTTCTAATAAAACTCGTTTGCTGATTTTTCGTTTTGCAGCCCTTTTGCATTTAATGAGCGATTTATGTATGGTCCAGAGATGACACCGCGGACTCCCGGTTTTAAACGCGGTTTAAAACTAATATTATCGTGGAATTTATACATTTTAATATGTAACGGGTGGCAAAATTAGATTAAAAAACCGCATATCGTAACCGTTACATTTTTTTTCGCTTTGAATGAAGAAGTTGCTAACGAACATGCATTTCATCTGATGGTAAGTGACCACAACCGAACCGCATCTACAATTAACTTCATGAATAAAATATATTTTTTTTCGGCTTTTTGTACGGAATTTATTATTATCACAACCACTTGGTTGTGATAATAATAAATTACGTACACATATAATGCTGCTATTTTGATGGTATTTAACGTACATAGAAAACTTTACAGCGAATATATGGACATCAGTAAAGTCTTATTAAAAGATAGTCGAACGAATAGTATAAATGAATAAGCAATATAGAATTTAATACTATTTAATTGCTACCTAATCGACTGTGAAAATTTAGTATTTTATATGTGATTAATTTATAAATAATATTAATTCGATAATAGGTATAAAAGTTCCGTTTCAG
>MOOZ01000935.1:219393-229398 GCA_002930495.1 Cecropterus lyciades | reverse complement strand
CACTGTCATTCATAAATATCTACATTAGGATCGGAATCTACTTGAGATTGGCCGCATATTCTTTACTACCCTGATTAAGTTGGAACGAAGAAATTACGCTGTGAATGTCTTAAGGAATCCCTGTTTTTGATGGAGTTGTTAACAGGTGTATCTGAACAGCACGCTCGCTTGCTACTTCAAACTATTATATTTCTATATTCTTACATTATATCCTTTAGCTTTCTTTTTATTCATTTTAATATGTTACGGGTACTCACGATATGCGGTTTTGAATTTATTTTTGCCGATATTTCGACCCAGTTACATGGATCGTAGTCACGGCGAAACTGCGGTGGCGGGGAGAAACCGTTGACAAGAACTAGTGGTAGATTAACCTATCTACCCTACGTCTAGTTCGTTTTTCTTTTTTAGGTTCCATATCACGACACACAACACTAACCGTATCTTTACGCACCGAACTTTGCATTATTTGTGATTTATTCTTCTTATTCTTCTGATTGACACGTCTTCTCACCTTTTTTGCTTATTTTTCAGCTTTTATCACTTTATTCTCACTGTAAGTAAAAAAACTCTTTCCTATCCAAATGTTCATACAACCCATCTTTTTCTACTTTCTGACACATTAAACCGAGCTACAAGGCAATCAATATATCCCAGCTCCATTACTGAAAATATACCATTATTCTGGAATTCATATTAAAAAGATTAATGTAAAGTACGCCACGTCACATGTATGTGTGACGAGAACGACCCGAACTCGATCTGAATTCGACGTTGAATTTAAAGTAACTTTCAACTGATAACAGCAATTAATGCACTTGGTTTCAGTTAACAAAAAACAAGTAAAATACCGGTCAAGTGCGAATCGGACTTGCGCACGAAGGGTTCCGTACGATTATCCATAAAAAACGGATAAAATACGTTTGCTGTATGGAAAATATGGGATGTATTGTATTTTATTTTAATTATTTATTTTGAAAGTTTAACAAAATTTTGAATATATAACAAAATATTTTGTGAATATTCTAAGCGTATATATTGTATGTAAGGCCCCCTTAAATATTTATTTTATTCTGTTTTTATTATTTGTTGTTATGGCGGCAACAGAAATACGTCATCTGTGCAAATTTCAAATGTCTAGTTATCACAATTCATGGTATACAGCGTGGTGACAGACAGACGGACAGTTGGACAGCGGAGTATTAGTAATAGGGTTCCGCTTTTACCTTTTGTGTATCTATTTAATGATAAATTGAATGCATTTATTTTTAAATATTATCATGAATTTTGTTTATTTTTTTTAATTTTCAATATGTTTGCTTAATTTAAAAATATTGTGGATATTATTGTTTAATTTTTAATTTCTATGTATATTGTATAATTATGTTATTGTTGCGTTTGCAAGGCCTTGGCGCGAGCTGTAAATCTTGTAAACTACATTTTTATAAATAAATAAATCTACGGAACGCTAGAGATGTATAAAATAACGAATACCTACGATTGGGTCTAAAATAGAAATTCACACGAATGCTATCTGGAATAAAAACTATGTAATATTATTAACTTAAGTCGCTTGTTTGTGTGGGAAACAGGCTATTCTAGAACCCAAGTATAGATAAGGCAAACAAGTTTCGCCCTTATCACGTATCCGTATGGTAGAAAATGGCAAAAATAATACGAACAGCTGGCAAATGTTTACCAGTTGCGATTATGCGACATGTCTAAGCCATACATACGATATAAGGGTTTGTTCCACTCATTTATTTATTCATATATTTATTGCACCTTATATTAAAGTAACAGTCAAAGTTTACCCTAAACTTATTGCCTGATGGCATTCTCTACCACTCAACCCTGGGTGGCTGGAAAATTTGCGGCAGGTGCTCATTACCTGGATTAGAATGCATCCAACTTAAAATTTACGTTAGCCACAGATGAGCACTAGCGGCTGTGTATATGATATTACATTTGGTGGTTTCCACGTCTGATAAATGTGATTGGTTGTTGGTAAGACGTAAGTAAGTTGGTTGAAAGTTGGTATATTTTGAAGGTGGTAGAAAATTTTGTGGTTTGACTTTGGAGGTATCAACTATTTTTGATTAATAACAACAATGTTAAGCGATGTGTTTTGATCTGAATGGTGTGGTAAGGAAGACATCCTTAGCCGACGTGTTCCAACTTAGTCCTCAGTAGCAACGCATCTGTGGCTATCCTCAGGTAAGACTCTGATCTTATCTGGGGTTGATTATGGATGTCCATGGGTGGCAGGTTCCACTTATTATCAGGTGGACGGCATACTCGCTTGTCACTTCTATATTATGAAAAAAATTACATAATTTTTGCAGATTTGTTCGTTAGATAGTGCCAAATCATTCCTGAATAATCATTTCTGAATAATGATCAAAATTAATGTTGATTACAACCTACAATCTAAACGAGTACACGAAATTGCAAGTAATATATTATATATAAGGCTATAGTTATTAATTTCTATCGAAATAATACATCTTATAAGAGCACGCAAAATCATCCGAATCACAAAAAGATCATGATTCGCATAAGCCTTGTATCACCTAGCAATGTAACGAAATAATACATCAGCTACACCTGACGTGCGTTACTAACAAGGCCTAAGTGGAACGTGCTGGATAAGGACGATAGCGTTATTCCGATTCAGAGGATTGTTAAGGTGAGGTCACATTTTTTGCGAAGCGTCACTTCTAAAATACCGAGTATTATGCGTACTTCAGCGAAGTTAGAACTACTATTTATTCAAATATATTCGTCCCAAATGTATGATGATGCTTGTGTCGTTTATACGGATAACTAAAAAAAGGTCTCTCAGAATAAAGAGTTTTAGGCCATAGTCAACCGCGCTGGTCAAGTGCAAATCGGTAAACTTCACACACATTTGAGAACATTTTTTAAATAATTTCTAGTGTGGTCTCTTATGGTTATTTTTCTCCGATCCTAGATAAATCGGAATCTCGATTTACAATGATTGAAACAAGAAAAGTAAAAAATAACATAAAACACAAAAAAAGCTGTTTTTATTTAATTTTACAGACCATAAAGGACACCAATATCCTAACACTGATATAACATATCATTAAATATCTTGTACACCATCAGTTAGCAGGATCTGTTTAAATTACAATTATATAACAAACATTAGCAACTTATAACTACGAAGTAACACTTCGTCCCTTGCCGTGAGCCCTCACCTTAACCCCAAGTGCATTTTTAATTGATCACAGAGCCTAACGAGGTTATTCGTATCGTATAGCATCATTGAGACCGGTTCCACGTCAAATAAGTAGCTTTAAAATTATACGCTCCCAGCCTTTTATGGAAATCAGGGTGTATTTTTACTTGAACATCTATTAATAAACGCTTTTAGAATTTTATTTTGTTACTCGCTTTACAGGCTTAATTGCGTACATTAGTATCTTTATAAATAAAATGTAAGCAACTAGCTGACCCGAATGACTTTGTCTGTCTTAACTATGAATTTTGAATTTTCTTTTAAACGACTGACAGTTATATCAAACGCCAAAAGGTAACATCGAAAAAGTTTATAAAGTCAAAGGTTTTCATTAATTTTCTAATTTTGCGCGCAATTTTCTTCTTTAAAAAATAATATAAAAGCTTGTCCCGACAAACAGAACAAAAAAATTAAGCGAAATCACTCATACCGTTTACGCAAGAAGCCGTGACCAAGGGAAATAGGGATTCCTACAAACAAACAAACAAAACTCAAAATCAGGCTCGAAGGACCAACAAAATTATTTGTACAAAAATGTTCTACCGTATGATACATATTTCACAATATTTTCCTTATGAGTGACATGTTTGCTACAAATTGCGTGTCATACCGTAACAAAATAGCTTCGGCAACGAGGCCGGTACATTCTTGCCGTTTTCCCTGCAGACATTTTTTCTACTTTAAAAACCCATCAAATTCAGCTTTAAATGATAGTGCAGAGCGAATCACTAACGAGTCTTAATGCAATCGTTTTCGAGGAATACATTTTTTTACTGGACCTAAATGTTGTCGATAGGGATCAAATGGTGTAGTCGATGACATTTCGAAGCATATTTATCGTACCGTACATACAAGTATTTAGTGATGTTATTTAAAATATTTCCATCAAATGTTGTGGATAGAATCAAATGGCGAGTACGATAAAATCATTCCGAGGCATATTTACCTTCCGTACCGTACATATTTATAAATTTAGATGTGGTATTTTAAATGTTGCAGATACGTTTAAGTGCTTGATGGAATTTTAATGAACGCAAACGGTACAAAAAGTAAGTAAATATTTAGCTTTTATTTATAAACAATATTTTTGTGACTACGCTTAATGGCTCGTTATAATTTGTTTTTGCTTATGCTTATAAATAATATTTTAGTGGCTTAATCAAATTAACGGACACGTTCAAATTTTTTAAAATACGTACGCAAATATAACATTCAGAAGTTGAAAATATATGAAGTCAGCTATAAAATTTGATGTCACAGAAGTGAATTTAGATACGGGCAAAATTATTAATTTCAGAAATATTAGTGCGTTATCCCACAAAATCGAAAATGCTGTACTTAGGTAGAAAAGATCACAGACTACTTTCTTAGAGGGCTCATTCTTAAAATCAGTGTAGTTGCCGGTTCACTTATATTGTTGTACTTGTTAATTGAATATAAGAATAATCTGATAAAAAGCAGTATTTGTCTATTAGCTGGAAAGTCAATTATACCTTCCAGCTAACAGAGAAATACTTCAAAAATAAACATAGACATAAACGCTTTCTACACTCATAGCCCCACAGTAGGATTTTCTCCTGAGTCGTGGGTACCATGTACACACAAAGACGAATACATAAACACCCAGACCCAGAACAGAAATCTAAACTCATCATCGTTCCTTAAAGCATTAGAGCATATACAGCTGGGAATTTCAGACCGCACTTTCTAAAAGTCTATATCAGATACTATAGGCCTGATACCAGGTCGATCACCCAATTCATATAAAGGCACCCATTGACCCGATTGTGATCGGTTAATCGGTTCAAGGCACGTGCACGCGACAAATAACAACACTTCGCGAGCCGGTCACGTTCGCGCTGAATGTTTACACCGGCGTCATCGTGTTGTATTGAAAACGATCCCTTCGTATTAGAGATCTGACGATCTCAGACGCAAACGTATGATGTTGACACACAGAGAGCAATGGGTCACGTACCCATTTTGAAATAAGCGTTAATAAATAATTTACGGTTTTTTTGGAGTTTACTCCTTAAGAATCGATTGAGGCGCCCGGTATGAGAAAAATATGAGGAGTAAAATCTAGATCTCGAATGACCTCTTTACGTTTTTGATGCGCAACCTATTGTGCGCATCTTCCCTTTTTCATCCGTCGCATAATTGGCGCTGTTTACAACATTTGAAACTTACTTCAAGTTTTCCCATCAGTGACATAGATGGCGCTGTTTACAATAGTTAAAACTTATTTAAATTTAATTTTATTGCGTCTGTTTAGATAATCGTACTTAAGGAGTAAACTCCAGTCGTGCATCGGAGCTGTCACACACTTTTTTTTCTGAGTCTGGGTGATCCATGGCACCTTTGAGAAACGGTTTAAGTTTTGATCTTAATAAAATTATTTAATAATTCTAACTTGTTTTCTACTGAATATTTAAAAACACCAATCCAAATCATCCAAATACCTATAGAAAATATTCCTTAACTATATTAGATATATTGCCTACCAGTGGGCTGTAATAGAGTTACAGACTGTACCTAATTTTTAAATGTATCAACCAGCGACGTAGCGTGGGTTAACGCCACCCGGGACCGAAGTTGAGTTCGCCGCCTATCCATGTAATAACGGAGGACCAAAAATAAAGTTCGCTAAATATATCATGAATACCGGTTACATAACATGATTAAAGAAATTTAAGCCTACCAAAACATGGGTAACCCCCCCCCCCTCCAAGCTACGCCACATAATATAAAATTACGATTGAAATATATAAATAACGTAATCAAATCACAAACTCATCAGGTGTGACAACAGTCCGATCATGCGATTCATATAATCGTGCCCATTGAACGCAATAAGGTACCAATTGACGCGGTTGTGATTCCTTCACGAAACAACCGCGCATCCCGCCGTAGAACGTAGCCATGATGTCACCATGGGAATAGATTTATCTATATATATTATTAGTTTCCACAAATGGTATCTTGTTTTCTTACCACAATTTAAATTTTTAATTTTGCTAATTTAAAGAAGGAAAAACGACTGCTATGTCAAGTCATTCGACTGTAAATAATTGATTTCCGTAATCAACTTCAAAGGTGGTAAAACTCTTTGTGCTTTTACTCTGGAAGCACCACCGCCACACCTATTCCTGTTAATATTATTATCACGCTTATAACTGGTTAAGTACTGCTGTATTTCGGTTTGAAGGGTATGTTAAGGGATTGTTGGATACTGTTGGATGAAATGGGTAACAAAAAAAAAGACCTTGGTACAAGGTTAACCTTCGTATTCTTGCTCCTCGTCGCTAAGATAAAATCTTATACGCTCAATACTGAATTTACACCAGTAATAGGAAGGCCACGAAATATTCGCTACAAGCGTATAATTTTAACCTAATTTCATCAGATTTCACTACAATTTGCAGCGAATTTCATGGCATTTATTTTTAACGCTCTACGCTGACACCTGCAGGAAAGAGGAAGACGTTTAAAGCGAATGTTTCATGGCTCTCCGGAAAAGGTTTATTAGAGGATAAAAAAATAGAAAAAAAAATTATCCGTTTCCATGTAAGATCACACATGCAAGTTTTTACAAATTTTACGAATATGATAAATGCAAATGTTAGACGAGCAAAGGAGAAAGAAAGATACACGTGTTCGTTACTTTTTTACGCAAAAACTACAAATTGGATTTGGATGAAATTAAAACATGGATACTTTTTCCGCGGTATACGATCGAAGTGGTCTGGACCACAGGAAAGAGCTAGTAGGCAGTATTAAAATTTAAGTTATCAATACGATACATTACATCACAATTCACACATTAAATTACCCGGATACCCAATTAACGCAACCTTGATTTAATTCAATTTATTACGCTTCTAATTCTTCCTAATTAGAGCGAACGCATGAAGACAAATATCGGAGCATATAAACATAACATAAACATAAACGCTTTTTACACTCATAGCCCCACAGTAGGATTTTCTCCTATGTCGTGGGTGCCATGGACACACAAAGACGAATACACAAATACCCAGACTCAGAACAGAAATCTAAACTCATCATTCAGATGTCTGTCTAGCCGGGGATCAAACCCGGGACCCACTGCGTGTCAGACTGGTATGGTGACCTCTCCGCCACGCGGGTTGTCGCATATGCGACAAACATTTTGTAAACACAATTGGGCGATGGTCTTACATAGCAACGTCAATATTGACTTGAATAACGTCAATGAATTAATTTGATTTCATTGATTCAATTAATCATTACACTTCGATCTAAACTGCTGCAACGGCCTGGTAATCGTTATTTCACTAGAAGGTACGTAATGTGGTACAACCCTGACCTACCTGATCTCTATATCTACTCTTGCCTTATAATAGCAATGTTGATGCAGAATACAAACTTGAAGGGTGTGACAACGCAGAAACAGAGGTATTTCAACTTGTTACTCAGGAGCAGAACTAAATCACTAATAGACCTCAGGTAGAAATCCTGAAACCTCCAAACTCACTTCGGGTCGGCTTACAAATCTATGGTTACGACTTGATCTAAGATCAAGTACCGACTTACAAACTAAAAACAACTAACTTGCCATAAGTGGAGTGGCTTATTTGCTACTTAAATCGAATCCAAGCAGAAACATATATTTGATTCTATATACGAAGTAGCTAATTCTTTCCTAGGCAAATATCGAATCACGTTCGACAAACAACATCCGACTGTACTTGATCGTCGGGTCACGAGTCACGATGTGCTTACACGGTGACGTCACTGCATATTGATGATTTCATAGCTTCTATAGATTGAATTGATTCAATGTCTTCCACGATGCAACCGCTAGAATCTTATCCACCTTAATGTAGATAACAGTAATTAACGTTAATTAATAGTTCAAGGTTACTCTATGTTAATGCACTTTACTATACATAATATTGACACTTCAAGGTTCAGCTTAAAAGATTAGTAGTATGAGTAATATACGTAATGCATACTTTTGCGAGAATGTTTAAAATACTACATTTCAAGGTGGTAGAACTCTTTGTGGTTCGACTCCGGAAGCACCACCGCCACTCCTATTTCTGCCTCATAACAACAGTGTTATGCGCCGTTGTGTTCTGGTCTAAGGGTTTGGTAAGGGAGACTTACTTTTCCGAGGCATTCCATTTTAGTCCTAAGGGGTAGCAACACACCTATGGCTAACATTAGGTGAGACCAATGTCTCTTCTGTAAGCTTTAAAGCTGTAAGTAGCCACTTACCATCAGGTGGGCTGCAGGCTCGTATTCTACTTCCATACTATAAAAAAATGTATATTTTCACAGATCTGCCAGCTACGGCCACGTTTGCCACGGTAATGGGTACCCCATTTGTTTGATACCACAAATGAGATACATTTGTTAATCCTGGGCACAAACTATCTGTGTGACAAAATGTCAGCAAAATCATACCAGATTTTTTTGTGTGAAAGAGATACAAACACATACATCCTCATAAACTTTCGTAGTTATAATATGGGTAATATTCTGACAGGTACTTAAGTAGAAATTACTTTTTTCTTTCTGATATCGTATGCCATATTTTGCTCCCTCAAGGGATAAAAAAATCCCTTAAAAATCTTATAGAAGATACAAATTTTTGGTTAAACGCATTATTATCGCAGTGCTTAAACCACTGAACCTAAAACCATGAAATTTTGACATTGGATTCATTAAATGATATAGGCCCTTATTAAGAGAGGATTTTATGATATTTCACTCCTAAAGTGCTTACAAAGTAGTAAAATGTTGTATTACATTATGAATACTCGTACGAAGTCACGGTCATCAGCTAGTTTATATCTAACAAGACTTATTAAATTAACAGGTTAATCTGTATTATCCATTAGTAAATGTAAAATTTTACAGGTATTAATTGTTCATTGTTTAATGGATATTATTATATATCAAGTAACAATAAAATTACTACAAGGTCCCCTTACCCAAACTCTCACAACTTGAAAGTGGCTCAAAGGAATTGGAGCATACAAAATTTATAAAAAAGTAATCACACTCTAATTGCCTTGACATTAACATATTATTTTACCGGTTTGATATAAAATCTTTGGTAAAAAATCATAATTATTAAATTTGGAAAACAATTAAGTACTAAAATAATGGTCGTCTTGATATAGTGCACGAATAAACTTTATTCCAAAGGCATTAAACTAACATGAAAATAGCAAACAACATTACGTATATATTCAGGTAATTTTATTGCAGGACTTGGAAAACAAGGAAGTGTTAAGGTAGTGGATGAAGACAAAATAATTTCAAAGCCAATCTTCTTATAGAAGATAACACTGCAAGTACTGACAAAGTAACCTCTTAACGAAACATTCTACCGTAAAAAATACTACTTAAAAGGCTACTTAGTCACTTCGTGTATGGTTACGAACACGTATTATAACTTGCGTAAAGGGAACTTCGCTCAGCGACCCGCTAATCTGATGTGAATGGATAACAATTTACTAGTTACATGGTGATAACATTTACTTAAAGTAATGTCACACTTCCTACGTTTTGGAACGGTGAGGCGATGGCTTCAGGATGTTGCAAAGAGTACTTGAAGAAACAATGAGTGTGAAAGACATTACAGTAAATGTTCAAATAACAAATAATAATAAGTACGAGTATTTCGACCGTTAAAGAGTTATTGCGGAAATATTTTATAAATTACATCATCAAATAAAATTTAATTT
>MOOZ01000935.1:203086-218965 GCA_002930495.1 Cecropterus lyciades | reverse complement strand
CAAGGTTAAATAAGTCTTGCTTATACCTTGTTCAAAACACCAATGGTACCGCCTTATCTTTATAAATTCTATCATAATTGTATTACAATCTGATATAATAAACCACATGACAAAATAATACAATAATAAAACAAACGAGGACAACGTTAATTATAAATATGAAAGATTTCATAAAATAAATAGTTTTAAATAAATATATCGGAAACTTCGACAGAATAAAAGCAACATTTTCACGCGTACAAAATGCTAAAAAAATGTTCGATAAACATCAATTGTCCGTAGTTTTACGGTGGAGCTGAATAAAGCCGATTGCATAGTAAATGAACACGGTAACGGTGATTGACGGCGACTCGATAATAAAAGCGGCTGTCAGTTGTCAGTCAGCTAGATGTGTGATGGTTTCGACAAATTTAGGCTGATAATAGTAGAGGAAAATAAAGAAACATGCGCACAGTTCTGGTCATGTATAGGTACTTACACGAATAAATGCTATTGTGACTCAATAGTTATAGGATAGAAATAATTATAATATGAGATGCTGACACTCCGTCTATAAAAATAATATCTCATAAGTGAGATACAGTAAATGATAGAGAGATACAGTAAATGAAGTTATTAACGCTAATTTATATATCGCCCGATTAAACTAGGTTGATGTTTTCGGTAAATCCGTGATAATATTACTTTTTATGTATCGCACAACAAAAAAGAAACAAGTATAATTAATGCGCCTAGAAAAAAAAACATTA
Organism: Cecropterus lyciades; assembly: GCA_002930495.1. Classification (NCBI taxonomy): domain Eukaryota; kingdom Metazoa; phylum Arthropoda; class Insecta; order Lepidoptera; family Hesperiidae; genus Cecropterus; species Cecropterus lyciades. The sequence goes on along the minus strand of MOOZ01000935.1, from coordinate 218,216 downwards.
ATAATTTTATAGAATGTTCGAAATAAATATTAAGTAAGTGGAACGTACAACAATAAAATACCCTATAGATGCGTATGTGTAAGACACGTGATGTCCGATAACCACAAGCTGATTTGAATAAATACAAGAGGGGCACAAATAGTTGAAGGTTGTCATTATTTGAATAGAATCAAGAAATACGCTTACAATGTAATATGAAAATGAAAGAAGATTTGAATATCCTATTGAACCAAGTTTCAATGTATTTGACGTAGTTGCGACGTAAATCTGAATTAACAACCAAATAAAATTGAATACAAAACTTTACAATATTGTTTTGAATAATTTAAATTAATTAGGACATCTAAAGTTTTTCATTGAACATCTCAGTACTATTGCTACTAAAACAAGTTCTGTATCAAACAAACAACTCACTGGATTTGATGCTATAAATAATAAAGCTGAGAATAATGAACACCGATCCCAGATACGGCGCGTTACGGACGAAAACTACGCGAAGGATGCTCGGAACGATTTTCAAACAGTAATTACATCCGGTTTAAGAATCCGGCAGTCGCTAAACCACCGGCTATGAACTGTTAACTATATTATGACTTTGTCTAAGTTTTCAACACTATTACAAAGACTCTGTGACATAGTATAAATATGGTCCATGATAATTATTATTAGGGCAGCAAGCTGAATTTAATATCCATTCATCAAAAAAAGATTACAACTAGATTTATTGTTGCATAGTATCGATAAGCTATAAAGACTCAATTTAATTGAAAAAACATAATTTCAAAATTCTAATTTTTATCAATTGTCATTCATCTCTTGAAAGTTTCTTTTAGTGAGTTTAGTTAAAGTTTGTATTTTTTCAGCCGGTTCATTAACTAATGCAATAATAAAAAATCTTATTTTGGATTATCATAATTTATGTACTCGTTAAAGTAATTTACAGCAGGTCATTTACTTAACTAGCTTAACGTAGATCGTGGGTGTATAAACATACGCCTTATTTGACAGCACTAAGTTGCGAAGTAGTCTCATTATGCCATGAGATAATAAAGATTAAAGATCTAAGCAGCATTGTTTTATTCTGCGTATCAATTTTGTCTAGGTCCCAAACGTTTCTACATTAAATATCTAAGTGATTGTATGACTCATTTATGTTTCATCCCGATGACAGTGTGTGAATACGATAATCATGTGTAAACTATGACGTGTAGCATAAATACACATAATAGCATCAAATCATCACCATACGTAACCCTAATCACACATACTTAGTTCATATAAAATGACAAATCTTTGACTGTATTTTATTTTAAAATAACTGACTTCCATGTACGCTAACAGACAAATAATTTTTTGATTGCACTTTTCTGATTCTTACTGCTACTTTAATGGATTTATTAATTTAATTGAAATGAATCTAGTGTGCAATAAAAATATGTTATTGTAAAATTAAATATTTATCAGAATTTTACTACTACAAATGAATGGGTCACGGTACAAATCTCTTTAATTACAAATTACAGAATTGTCAACTTCCATTAGTTTCACAACAAGTATAATTTAAACTAGTAAATATTCGCTAAATCTCGTATTTTATTTTATTCAAAGAAACAAATTCAATTCAAGTTTGGAAAGCAGACGGTCGTTTTTGTTCTCATTAATTCAGAAGGAATGCTATCACTTTTAAAGTATATAGACGATGATTAAAAGGTTTGCTTGAATAAATTTGTACAGAATTTTAATGCCATCGCGCCGTCGCGATCAATTTTAATAACAGTTGGTCCAAAATTAAATGAAAATACAATAGAATTTAACATTAACACAATGCAAATTATATCTGGTTCCGTTAACAATCATTTTAATAAAACTATTATTGGCAGAAAGACATCAATATGTTCCACTGGTCGAAGCTTAAGAGTCTGAAAGCCTTTAATAATACGGGTATTATAAATATAACATAGATTAGAAATATGGAAGGATTTTTGAATATTCATCAGCTAAAGAATCCAAATGAGGAATAATATATAATACACTAATGTTCATGAAGTTATGAGTGAACTATTTATATCATTTACGCATGTTAATTCATACATAACATTATATTAAAGTGTAACAAACTGTTTAATTGAATATTTCAAAGATTTTCAAAAATATTGCATAATATAGTGCAGAAATGGTCTTGCAACGTCAATAAAGCTATTATCAGTTTATTATGACAATTGTCTTCTAAATACCACAGGTCCTTGGAATCTGAACATAAAACTCTTCACGTTGTAGCATAAAATTCTTATCACGTGTATGTGTCATATGTTGAGCAAATAAATGTCTCGCACCCAAGACCGTCCTAGCAATTGATACTCCAATAATGACCGTCACCGGTCGTCCGGAGGTCATGAGCAATTTATTTCTATAACAGAACGCAATTTTTATTTACAACTAGGTTGAACCAGTAAATTGGGTAGGATGTTAGTGTTATTATTATTAGTTACTTCTTTAAAAATGCTATTATCTTACGTGCGTTTTGAAGTACAACTGTAGACCATGAGTGTATTAAACAGCATCAATAAAGTCTAGGATCGAATAAAAACTACTTCAAAAATATTTTTCTCCTACCAATTACTGGTGCCTTCCACTCCTATGAAAGTTTAATTTCCTTTTTAAACCTTGCCTTCAGTATAACGAACACTTCCAAATTTCAATTTTTAGATTTGGCGATGAGTGAAACCTTAAAAAAAATTCAAACTACATTAATTTTCATCGTATCCTATCTAAAATCAAATAAACAAAATCCTATACAAAATGAATACATTGAAATGGAATATTTCATATTTGCCAATCATATCTGATCTGATCCTAAAAATCAACAATGCATTGTCTTCTATCTAAAAAAGTATATCTCTGACCCGATTCGTCGAAGCAGGGCCTTTTAATGCACGTTTACAAATAGTTCAGTATTTCGTCGATTTGGAGCCTTGATAATTTTTACATGGCCTCTACCCTGCGTACGCGCATCGTGCGATCATTCGTTCGATCGGTTCCAAGTCGTTCATTGTGTTCCTGTGGAATCGTTGGCAAAAGAACGTCCCAATACAGGACATTAAGTAGATAATACGGTTTATCTTTACGTTTGGCTTTGCATAGGTTTTATTACTTGACTTTTATGTCTCCGATGCCCGGTCTACTTCAGATAGCAGTTTATCGATCGTTGAACATGAACTGAAGAGGCACAGGATATGGGTGAAGTAAAAGTGAACGCGGGCAATTTAAATTTAATTTACGAGTAAAATGTGCGAGCTGCGTTTAATGGATTAGGTGCGTCGTAAAGCTTTGGTGTAAATAAAACTGCTGTATTATAATACGATACTTTTTATTGTATATCAAGAATCGCATCGCTTCTTCATCGAATCAATCGCAATGCTTTTTATATAAACACCTAAAGCGGTATTAACTATCTATCATTGGCTATCTCTGCTGATTATATTGCAAATAAGAAAGAGTAAAAACATAAAATAAATAATTACAAGATAAGCTTTCGCTGAGATGACACTTCATGTACACTGTCATTTATATAAAACAAGACGCATAGACTCTAATAACATAAATATGACAAAAATCATGTAGCTTACACGTATAATGTAAAGAGGATTTAAACCTCTACTGCACAGAGGTGATAGGTCAAACTCGAGTCATAGATCCGAAAACCATTAGAGTGGGCAGTGAATAGGCTTTAGCTTGTATAAAGTGTTATTATATACTTTTATTACGTTTATCCTTTTATTGGTATAAAATTTCATCGGCGAGTCCATTTGCTCCGGCCATTTTGCGATGTAAAACTGTTTTCCTATCGACATTGTATTGCCGCGATAACGGATTTATTATTGCTGGGTGTGTTTCGTTTATGGTTTCCATCAACGTATTTGCATTTCATTCCTCTTTCAATAACATCCTTACTACCTGAGCGGGATTAACTATTACTTTTCTATTACCTTGTTTCATAAAATTCATGAGTTGTTCACAATTTCATTTCATTTTTATTTTATTTTTATTTCACACTTATTTTAACGTGTTCAAAAATATATATTCTCTATATGCTTAAATTACTTATTCGAAGTTTCTTCAAGTCTCAAAGAATTAAAGTTTTAACATGACTATCAAAGTGACTTTATATTTTGTCTTCAATACTTGATTCCTTGAAATATATGTAAATACGATTCGTCATTACGTTCGCAAACGCTATCAAAGGCATTCATTATAAAATAAATAATTATTCATCGGACCATAACAAAGGTTTTATGTCCACGGTGTATGAGTTCAAATTATAATTTTAAATGTCTTTGTTTTAACCTCGCGTTATGAAAATGAACATCTCGGTCGTGCAAAAACACGATATCGCGCGCATGCATCAGTGTGTACACAATTCTCTTTTGCCAAGTATTTAATGCTGATAAGTATTTATGTATTCCTTCGCCTAATTCAGAGCTACTGTTGCCGATAAGCTGTATGTCTATACCTCATTATAGGTATATTATATTGTCTATATTTAAAAATAGTGTTAAAGTCGTCATTGTACACGCTTGACTGAAAATACAACATGTAACATAAATGAGTTTATAATGGAATACTTTAATAAGTTTTTAACGGTAATTAGTTTTCCAAAAAAAAAACATGAATTTCAATCGCATTTTATAGTTGGTCTTCTACAAACTGGTGTGGTTGAACACTCAAGGCATTACCGCCATATCTATTTCTGCCTAATAACAGCAGTATTACGCGTTTCAAGTGCGTGGCAAGGCTGATATACTAATCTGTGGCATTCCAACTAAGTTCTTTAGGGTAGCAACGCATTCGTGGCCAACCTTGGTAAGACTCTGATCTTACTTGGGTTGATAGCAGTTAGTCACTTACCTTCGGGTTGAGTGCATACTCGATTGGTACTTCTAAATAAAAAAAAAAAAACATTTGCAGTAACATCAGTCCTGAGCTCGATGATTTTTACTTTATATCAGCCTTGCAATATGAGGCAATAGTAAGTTAATTATGAGATATCACATTCACACTTGCTTTCATTTGATACCCATATTCGTCGGTCGTGAGTAGTAGAAAAAAAAACCGATGTGCCTTTGACTATTTACAGGCGCCATTTTTTTGAATATAAAGCGTATGTTACTCTGCAAACTGACACGATTCCAATGATATGTCATATGTTATAACACGTCAAGCCGTTTGGGCTGTAGCGCGTGTCAAATAAATAGAAACACATACGTACACATACATACGTTCGAAACATTACCCTCCTTCTGACGCAGTCGGGTAAAAATAACCCTTATATACTTTGTTAATTGCTCTTATGTATGCATAAGTGACATGTACATTTGCCTACCTAATACTTATAATTGCACTTGTCATGACTTCGATGGTTCTAAACTACTTCATTGTATATGCGACTGCGCATCTGTCGCTGAATGGAGCAATCTGCGTGTGGCTCAATGGCCAGCTCCAGTGGTTTCAATTGAAAACCGTCGGGTAATCGTCGCAATCAGCCACGCTCAAAGACTATTCGAAACATTCATGCAGTCCTGAATACGCTATATGAAGATCTGTTATAACGACCTCGACAACACATACAATCACGTCTTATTTTGATGCTTGTAAGACCTACTCCGACAATACCTAATTTACACCTAAATGAATAAAAAAAAAGATTCTAAGATTAGAAAAAGATACACCGTCTAAACTCATAGCCTCACACTAGGATTTTCTTCAGAGTCGTGGGTGCTACGGACACACACAAAGACGAATACAAAAACACCCAGACCCAGAACGAAAATCTAAATTCATCATTCAGATGTCTGTCTGGCCGCGGATCTAACCCGGAACCCACAGCGCGTCACACCGCATGGTGAGCGCCCTACCACGTGGTTGTCGGGATCGATTTATTTATGTGTGGCATATTGAATCCCTGACCATTAATTAAGGAAGGTTTGAAACTATCGCATTAGTAAACACTAATAATTGTTTGATTTGACCCGGCAAACGTTGTTTTGCCATATAAATTATTAAATTACTAAAATGGCTATTAAAAATAGGGGTTGGTGATAAAAGGGTAAAAATTTAGGGTCGTACGTATTTTCAATGCCACATTATTAAAAAATAAAAACAAAACATTTTGTCCAAAAATTAAAAAAAAAAATGTTAAGGGTGAACCCTTATCACTTAGGGGTATGAAAAATAGATAGTAGCCGATTCTCAGACCTACTGAATATGCATATAAAATTTGATAAAAATCGGTAAAGCCGTTTCAGAGGAGTAAGATAACTAACATTGTGACACGAGAATTTTATATATAAGATTTTCTAGCAATCTCTCAAGATGACAAATATGAAAGAAGACAATTATAGATATCATATATCTTTTATTATCAAATTTATTGTAATATAATATTTATTAGCTCCAGAGCATACATGAAAAGGCGTGACGTAACGAAAGCCTTTCAACGACGCTAAGATGTGTTCCTTATCCTGTGTAGGTAATTCAAGGATTTGCATACATTACATCGCAGTGGAGCACTTAAGCTAATTAGTGAGATACAATCTGTGCAGTCATCCTAGATGCACTGTAATTACAGTAGATCTACTGTATACTCATGTTTTCTACTGTCTACTGTATTGGGTCATTACAATATACAGTAGCATTTATCTCGATTATAATCGATAAATGACCTTTTTTTTGGTAATCAAATTTTTTCGTCGACCAAAATTTTCTTCAAAATTTTCATCTACTGTATTTTTGTTCAAAATTCTGTAATTTTAGTCGATTCTACTGTAATTTTATAATCACGATCTGGAAGTACTGGATCTGTGCTTCCATACTTAGGAATATTACATCCTCTTTCCGAAATAAATAATTTGTGGTATTAGCAGTGGCTCAGCGACTGTGTCTAACTGTGGCACCATATTTGTGACTAACTTCAGGTAGGACAGATTTTATCTGAGATTGATTACAGATGTCCATGGGCGATAGTGGCAACTGACCATCGAGTTGACTGCATGCTCAATTGCTACTTCCATATAGTAAAAAAAGACAAATATGGACAATCATCTATTTTTTCATATAAATCCTGGACACTATCAAATCTATCAGTATCAAATCTCATTATCAAATCTATCAGTATCAAATCTCAAAGGGATGAGCTGTTTATCGTTCAAAAGCCATGTGAAACGCCGTTCAACTCTTTTAAAACTCAGTATTGTTGGAATTTGAACTTACATAGTCGATTCAATTTTAAAGCAGCGATATCAACAGGTACAGTTACGTTCCAACGGCGTCATCAGAATTTGATCTCGGTGAAAAACGTGTAGCATGTATAAAGAGCGCTCATACAACTGGTCCATCTGCAATGAATAATTCAATAGGTTCCCAGTAATTGTCCACTTTTTGCTATCCGTCAATCTTGTCTAGTCTTTAGTGGAGATATTGGTGACCTAAAAAACTGAACGCTACTACGACAGGTTTCGAAATGATTCTTCGCAATGATATCATTCTACCTTAATAACGTTGTACCTACAAACATGCGATTTGTATTTGTGCTCTTGTTTCCTTATATTTCTCGATATTAGATGTATCTTTACATTTGTCTGTATATGTTGCTTTATTGTTTAGTTGTAGTGGTAGAATCATCTTAGTTATACTTATTTTAAGCATTGTGTTCAGTCGCATAAAATTTTACTCTATTGAAATACTGTATCACATAATTTAAACCTAAAATATTATTTTCAATGGTATATCTGTTAAATATTCTGCAGTCATCAATTACATAACTTGTATTTTGGTTGAAATTGTATTTTCCATCTATTGCAAACTGTGTAAACTTGTGTAACTCTTAAATCTTTTCATTTATTACACTGATATCACAATTTTCGTGTCTGACTGTCCGATAGCATCAATAATAAGGGTCATAATAGTCACGACGGAAGAACGTTATGAATTAAACTTACAAAATATAAAACACAGGTCGTTACGATGTAGAATGTATCTGACATAAATCTTCCAAGTAATGAAATTAGGCAAAAAGTTTAATTTCCCTCCCCTCTTGCTCCGAGTCTGTGACGATATTAGCATGTTTTTGCAATTGATTATACAAATGAGTTAATACCCTACCATTTTGGGCCCACACGCAATGTAAGTGGGTGGACCTTAAAATAAATTACACTCATATTAAACATATGAATATTGCTTAGGTAAGAGAAGAAAAAGATTTGTGCATACGAGCAACAGTTTTGTAGGATGATCGATAAAGAATGATTTGTTACTTGTTACATATTAATGTAAGATGGCGTAAAGGCGATTACGCCTTTACGTTTTGACCATTGACAGAATCATATTTATAATTATTAAGATATTTTGTATTGTATTTTATGTATAAGAACAGTTTTTAGGTAATTTCATGCAATTTGAAGAATATAATAGGACAGACATACTATACAAAGCGTACAAATACAAGACAAGTCAAGAGTTAATGGTCGAATTAGTAAGGTGTCTTTGATGGATATCAGATGTCTCTCTTTTGATGTCGGATTTGTAACAGTTACATATGTATGTATATACCTCGTATATACCATCTAATCTGATGGGTTAAAGTTATTTCCTATTTCTATAATATACGTGTAAATACAAACATATATATTAGACCAGGTAATACCAACTTAATTTGGGAGAAGAGACTCCTCTTTCCAAAATGAATTGAAACTTCAGACCCCCACAGCTAAATGATTTATGTTTTATCTTTAGTGTTAATTTATAAACTTTCAGTTAACCGATTGTTGGGTCCCAAGGAGGTCGAAATCAAGCCGCAAAAATCGAGAAGTTGATATTAACCCCTTTGGAAATCCCTGCAATTGATCATAATTGCGAGAATAATATACATCGTAATATAACAAGAAAAATACAATACAATCAAATAGACATTTATTAACCATATATATTAATTGCGTATCAAGTATCTTCTATGTACGGGTTGATTGCTTAAATGATAACGATGAAAGCTTATCTCGAACGCACATAATTAAGAAACGTCTATTCAGCAGGTGCATACCTACTTTCATTATTCAGCAGATGTTCAATACCTCATTATCCTTGATCGTATTCCTTTTTCGGATATTTCAACACACACATCACACAACTCATACATCTCGTTTATCGTTACGATCTCATTAGGTTTGATGACTTTGACATTCGGCCTTATCGTAGGAAGCAGGCCGTCGAGGCGTTGATTCAAATCGAAGAGATCAATTATCTATTAATTAAAACATGTTATTTAGTGGCGCCGCGTTATCTGGCACCTGCCGTCTTGTGGTCTTCTGTGCAATAGTGAGATGCGGCGATACTTCACCTTTTTATCTCCGATCGATATATATAGGGTTTCATGTATCCGATGCAGAAGTCCCTTACAAGTACACTAATCTCGTGGTTTTTAATAGGGTTCCGTATCGAACGTGTAGAAACGGAACCCTTCTTATATACTGAACTATAATAGTTGAAATAATGTAAATTCATCGTTTAGATGCCTAACCTGGGATAGAATCTTGTAATCTACCGGTATTTAAGTGTTATTTTATTTCAGGTGCATCCGCAGGACATCCTTAGTACAATACAACGTCGGTAGTTGTCTTGCTTGGAAGTGTTCAATTAGATTGCTCCGACAATCTTGTTTAGTTTCTCCTTTATCTTGTCATCTTGTGTCTTTGAGATGTAGCTTAATGAACTATTTTAATTACCTTATTGATTAGCGAACGATCGAAGACTTAGTTGTTGCGAGCCAGGTGTTAACATACCTGAGAGTAAAACGTGTTTACATCGCTTATTTTTATGTAACTAGCTAAGCCAAGCGGTTGTACTCGCGTTTAAATAACCTGACATACTTTTATATACTCAATCGAAATTTTAGACCTACAAATATTTTAGCAAATTAGCATAATTTAGCCAAAAAGTATCTCTACCTCATCTATTTCTAGTGTGAAGCAGTTCATGCGTTTCGGCGAGGGTACGGTTGCGGGGTCAATTTCTTATAAGTTAACCATCTTAGTCCTCGGGAGCAACACATTTGTGATTGAGTTCACAAGAAAGACCAGTGTTCTTTATGATATTGCTTACAGATGTCCATAGCTAGCAGTGACCAGGTGGACGGAACGCTCGTTAGCCACTTCGATCTATAAAAAATACATAAGATTGAAAACTTTTTTTTATACTACGGAAGTAGCAAACGAGCCTGCAGCCCACCTGATGGTAAGTGTCTACTGCCGCCCATGGACATCTGTATCAACCCTAGGTAAGATCAAAGTCTCACCTAAGGTTAGCCACAGATGCGTTGCTACCCCTGAGGACTAAGATGGAACGCCTCGGAAAAGTCTGTCTCCCTTACCACACCAAACTAAAACTTGTCTGAGATCGGTCGTAGGTTTATACTTCTGAGTACTGGTGCCGTGAAAGTGAAATACCTCGTTTATATCTGCCTTATCACATCCTTTTACCTATAATTTAACCTATACTTATAATATACATGGAAAGAGAGAAAACGTTTAGACACAAAACACCTACACTACCATCAAAATATAAATCGGTAACTTGCATACATTAAGTTATCGTGCGATATCGTATGAGAGTATTAGCATAATCATATAGGTACAGCTCCATGCCAAAACACTCTCAGAGGGATGTTTAGTAATAACAAGCCTGTATTAATCACGATGTTCGTGTTACACACACGGGTACAGCACATTTGTTGCTGTCTATACGTGTAACACAGATAATGCACACACTCGCGATTTATAAACTTTTATGTGCAATGAACTTACAAATATATGTATAAAAAGTTTTTCACTCAATACGGTGAGGGGGAGGGGTGATGGAAGGCTGTATTAGACTGACGCGCTGAGTGTCCAGATTCGGTCCCAGATCAGGCACCTCGGAGATTAATTTAGATTTTTGTACTGGGGTTTTTACTGGTATTTGGATGTCAACGGCACCCACGACACAGCTAATCTTATATTGGAATATATGTAGGAAACATCGTACCAATATATAACTTTTACTGCACAAATAACAAATAAAGAAATTAATACAGCGCATATGACCGAATACTTAAAGAAATGAAACGTCTTTCTTAATAAAAACTTTTCAATAAAATTAGTACTTAGGTACTATTATGTATTACTATTATTACAATGGAAACATTACAAGCAGATGGGCTGAAGTTTAAAAAAAACGACAAAAAACGCGTCTCATTCCTGCGACTTACTAATTCACGGTTTGCGACGTTCATTTGTTGATCGTTGATATGTTTTGTTGTTTTGCAACGTTTTTTTGCTTGATTAACCATCTGAGACCAATCGAAATGTATCCACGCTGTATTGAATCAATACACGTCTGAGACTCTAATGATTTATTTTGTTGATAAAGGTTAATCCACATTAATCTTGGTAGCCCTATTTGAAGTAAAAACTTAAATGGTTCGACTCCGAAGGCACAACTGCCGAGTCTATGGATTGAACGGTATGGTAACGGAGAAAATTGAGGCGTTCCGAATTAGTCTTCAAGGGGAACAACGCCTGTGGTCAAACTCAAGTTGGGTTATAATCCTATGTGTGGTTATTTACAGATTTCCATAGGTAGTCAAGTTAAAAAAATATAAAAACATAGCACGTAGGTAAAATAAACATAAATAAAATACAACATTATTTAATAAATAGGTGTATTAAACACAAGTGTTTTATACAGATCGTTTTTTTCAAGTGTTTTATTAAACCATCACCACGCTTCGTGTTCGTATAGCAATCTACAATACAGTCTGGATGCACCTTTACCCGAAGCTTGGGTCCTCAACTCTACACAGGGATTATTTATTACTTCATCTTTTTTCTTACATAAATTACTCATCTTTACAATGTAAGTGCCGCAGGCGAGCTACAATGTATGATTAGTTACATGCTCGAAGATAACTAATGTCATACCAGTTACATGACATTTGACTGTTTTGACATCAAGTTTTCATAATAACAAGAACGTACGTATTTAAAATTCAGTAATTTCAATCATACACTGTTTAAAATGTATAATTAAAATTCCATCATAAATACGAAGATTTTCCCCGCTGAACCTTTGTCTGACAGACCTTTTTGCTCCCCTGAGCATAGTCGGATATAGAAATATTTTCCCGCTTTAAAAAAGAAACAAATACAGTACTTGAAAAACTACGTCTATCCGAAATCCGAATTCAGAAATTCCTTCAATAATATACAAACAAATTATACTCAAAAATATACACTTATATAATTACGATGTTTAAACAAAAAGTACAGGCAGGCGGAAAAACAATACGAATTTGTAATTAGTTTATTATTTGGAATTAAATATGTTTTTCTTACAATTTAACAAAAACATGTCTTGTGAACTTTACTTCTAGGAAGTGGACCATTGTGTTTATATTAAAATGAATAACACAAGTAACACAATGATAATAACATAAGTCAATATGTATTTAACATAACATGGTTTAAATTTGAGTATTAAGTAATTTTAGGTAATTCATGGCATTGAAGAATTTTATTTGATCAAAATTGAAAGAAAATTAAAATGTATATTTAATTTTCTTTCAATTTTGCATTTTAATTATTTAGATTCACGTTTTGAATAGATTAACGACATGAACAATTCGGGAGTTCTGGAAGGTCTCCCTTAATAGGAGCAATTCAAACCCCTCAACTTTCGGACTTGTTTCACCTGAATCGTCCGATGTTCTACTGTCGTCTTCAGGTCATCCTTTCTAATGGGTGGCAACCTATGCTTATTTAATCTTTTACATATGTTATATGGTGTAAGATATCACTTGACAGATATGTGTATTGACTGAAAGTTGTTTGCGTAACAGACCATTAGCTTTATGCTTTAATTCTAAGACTATGCCCAGGAAGATCTATGAACAGTATTGGGTAAATACTTGTCTCAATATATTGAATTTGAATAGAAGATATTTTTTTAATATTAGAAGTACTAGTAGTAGTAGAAATATTAGTACCAAAGAGTCAGCAGTGCGGATGGTAGTGGTAACTGCCTGCCATGGACATCCGTAAACAACTACATATAGAACAGGGGTTCTATCTGAAGTTCTTTACAGATGCGTTGCCACTGTTAAGAAGGATGGTAAGTGGTAACTGCATGTCATGGACATCCGTAAACAACTTCATATAGAACAGGTGTTCTATCTGAAGTTCTTCACAGATGCGTTGCCACTGTTAAGAAGGACTAAGATGAGGCGATCATTTATAAGTTAGACAAAGATATTTGCAACAAAGAAAATACAAGTAGTAACTTGAGAGGTGTGCAATATTAATGTACTCAGAAATTCTGATTTCCAACCGAATACTAAGGAAATCCTGTTTTCGGTATTATTGTAATAAGTTTTTTGCTCCCCATTGTACTAAGAACTGACCTTGCCAATAATTATGAAGCCATTTTATTAATTATGAATTCCAACTCAGTGGCACGATTACAATTACGTTTCATAGTTTTTGTGGTAATTAAGTGGTTTATGGACATTTTAAGGTTACAGTGATTGCACATTAACGTCACATTTTTATATTTTTATTTCGCTTACGGTTTATTCAACACGAATATCTCTATCGAATGCAGTTTTACAATTAATATCTTCGTAAAAATAAATACTTTATCGTATATATTGTATTCATCATATGAAAATCAAAATTCCGAGAAAAAATTAAAATACATGTATGAAACATTTACCACGCAAATCACGCTTTCTACACTCATAGCCCCACACTAGGATTTTCTCCTGTATCCTGTATCATAAAGTCGAATACACAAACACCCAGACCCAGAACAGTAACCTAAACTCATCATTCAGATTTCTGACTGGCCGGGGATCGATCCCGGGACCCACTGCGTGTCAGACCGGTATGGTGACCGCTCCGCCACGCGGGTCGTCAAATTTAGGTAAGTACAAGACGTTTAAAGCATCCTGGTACCTACTAATTGTTTACAATTGATCGATATGTCACTTGGCACATTAAACTGGCACCGCATACTCGCAGTGCCACAGTTCGAAGGAAGTATTTGTTTGATAACGTAAGTGTTGTGTAACGGCGAATACTGATTGGATACCGGGTATTCATTTTGGTTCGATGGACCAGTAACAAAACTGGTCCATTAAACCAAATGAACATTTCATACACAGTAGGTAAAAAATACCTCTGGAGAGGAACAATTAGTACTTTTATTAATAACTAGCTGAGCCCGCGGTTTCACCCGCGTTTAAAAGAAATGTAACGTAACATACATTAACTGAAATTTTATACCTTTAATAATCTCTATTTTATTCTTTTACCGGTAGCGCCGCCGTACCTTATGCCGGTACCGCCGCAAATGTTACGTCTCGCAATTTTTAAATCTGTAATATCTTCGAAAATATTAATTTAAATCATATGCTGTAAAGAGCCATATATATATGTAAATATCTTTATTAAATCAACAATGTATTTAAGGTATTTAATTGGATAAGGGTTAATGCGGTATTGGTTAAAATCGCTTCGAAAATTAGCCATTATTTGTCGAAAAAGTAAATGAGAGAAAAATGTTATTGTGGAATATCCATAAGAGATAGACATACCATCGCGGAGTTTTCTGTATACCTTTTAAATTTGTACAATACTTAGTACATTATTTTGATAAATCTCGTAGAGTTCAGCCTGCGTTTGCATTGTAAGCGGAAAAAAATGTAATTATTTACGACATCACATTAGAAACCTTAAAAATAACAGTATTTCTCCACTATTTAATGGATGTTATTATCTATATATTAATACGTGAAGCAAAAACTTTGGACCCCTTTTTACAAAAATTGCGTGGACGGAGGAGTATGAAATTTGGTTACACTTATAGTTTATATATAGGAGAAGTGCAGAACGCTAATATTTTTTAATAATAATGATTATAAGGTACATTAAATCAACAAATAAAACATTACACACACTACCATGCATTTGACACGCACAAACACACGTATACGTATTTGTGACACACTGACTTTTTTGCTGACAGTGTCATATGTCAGATGTGTATG
>MOOZ01000935.1:105174-119435 GCA_002930495.1 Cecropterus lyciades | reverse complement strand
ATGCAGGCCGGTAATTTGTCATCCTTAAACATAAACATAAAGCATAAACGCTTTCTACACTCATAGCCCCACAGTAGGATTTTCTCCTGTGTCGTGGGTGCCATGGACACACAAAGACGAATACACAAACACCCAGACCCAGAACAGAAATCTAAACTCATCATTCAGACGTCTGTCTGGCCGGGGATCGAACCCGGGACCCACTGCTTGTCAGACCGGGATAGTGACCGCTGCGCCATGTGGCCAAGTCATCCGTATCAAATGACCGCCTATATTGACCAAGTCGTAGGTACACTCGGCCAGATTATAGTCATTATTAAACATGCAGAACGGTATTTGCAAAAATTCTTCAACTTCTACAGCAAATATTCTTAGAATTTTCAACAAAGCTGCTTCGAGGTAGGCGTAAGTAGACTTTTTCTAGGTAAGGGCGTTGCTTCTAAAGCCACGTCATTCTTTCCATCAGAGATCGAGAAAAAATGCTAGGTGGCCCTTTACAAAATTAGAAGATTGTGGCACCACAGATCAAAAGAAAATAATACTGAATCATATCAATTTATACCTATATAATCATTGTACATGTGTTATTATTTTTCAAGTTAACTTTTAAATCTAGGAGGGTTCTTTATACTTTTATTTAAACTAGGCTATATCTTAGACAATAGTTTCGAATTACATATACATCCCTAAAATGCGAATCATGTTGAGTCAGTGAGAAGTTGAATCTCGAAAATGGTGACGTTGTATTACGATATATATTTAAAAATTATAAGTTAATTTACAAGTTATCATAATGTTTTGTGGTTAAAAGGTAGAAATAATCGTGGCTCTAGGACATTGGAGACACGCTTATTTCTTTCAAAACAACAGCATTGTTAAGCGTTACTGTGATCGGGTGTCATGGGTCTGGAAAAGTCTGAAGCTACTTTTTAGGAATAAAAAACATAAATTACACAGGAATGGGCACAGAGCTAGCATCAAATAAAACTGAACATATTTACCAGGAGTTGATTAACCATGGCATAGATGGTAGTAACCACTTACCATCAAGTGCACTGCATGTTTATGAAATGAAATGAAATGAAATGAATTGAAATGAAATATCTTTATTTTGCATAGGCCTACGGTGGCACTTACAAATTGTCAATTACAATATTTTTTCATACACTACCACCGGATCGGAACACGACTCCAACTGAGAAGATCCGTCACGAAACTCAGTGGGTTTATCTTTTTTTTATGTAATAGGTACTACTATATTACAAAAAAAAATCAAAACATGATGCAAGCAATACGCGTCTAGTAAAAGTATAGATTCATCACATTTACAAAATCACACAAGGTGCTTAATCATTCGCACAGCTTTACGGCAATGTTACGATAGGCCTCATCTTACTTTCGTTCATCTGTGGCCACTAATAGTAAACTCAGTAAGACCAAAACAGGTCAAGGTTCCCAACAATTATCATTATTGTTGGTACATTGTTTTCGAGCGTGACGGCTCCCCCATTAATTTCGGAGCCTTGGTCGCTAATGAATATTTACAGAAAAAGATTATTACTGATGTTTACCGACTACCGCTTTAAGGTTTCGTAACTAAGCGACAGTTTTACCGGTCCGTTGAGCTTGTGGGTCTGGGTGGTTATAAATGCATTCATTTCACAAACATTAATTGTAATTGTATGTTCGAGAAATTAAGTTTAGATATAAGAGGACGTAGTTTCTTCGTGGTTGACATGCGGTCAATACACTTGGGTCTATCTTACAGAGTTACGAGGATTTTTGACAGGGGTGTTTCCTGTCGCGCGTGTTTATTCTCGCATGCTCGGCCCACCCATGTGCCACTTGCACGCACACGGGTCGCGAAGAGTGTGCTGTGAGTCTGCGTGAGACGAATGTCTGTGCTGTATGTATGTAATACATTTTCCTGCGTGACAGGAAAATCTATTTAAAATGTTGTTGAGATCGCTTAGCAAGCAAAGCAAGGCTAACCCTTGCTATACTTGTCTCTTACTAAAAGAGACACGTACAAGCAGTTTTTATTTACTCTTATCGTATATTATTTAATTACTAAATAGTTCCCATACATATATTTCCTAAACCGTGAGTGTCATAAAGATACACTGAAGATAGGAACCCAAATGCGTCATGTAGGTGCTGGTCTGGTCGAGGACCGAACCTCATTATCAGATGGGCAAATGATAGAGTATTATATAATTGTGAATTTCCGTCTAGCACTTCAGTATTTTTATAAGAGAACAGTAAATATAATTCAAGTACTAGACACATTCCGTTCGGCAGCTGTGTAATAAATCTTTTCTGGATTATCATAGGAAATCCATCAATCTGCGTTGCGGGACCAGTGACGTGACGTGGTGTCACGTCAGGAAGGAAGTTTAAGGTTTGGGAAGTTATTTGTTGTATCCTCACCTCACTCTATATAGATGAGTAGGTTATTTTCCAGTAATTATGCGTGTACCATAAATATATTTGTAGACCTGCATGGCGTAGTCATCACATCAATCGAACACGTAGACGTTTTTGTGTACGTCTAGGCATTCAAAATATAGGAAATGTTAATTCTAGGGCTATTAATCGTGGCTGAAAATCGTGTCATGCGTAAGAGCGGACTTTTTGTATACATTTTACGGATTCATTGATTCAAGACAAAGAAATAACAATTAAAAATCTAATTCATCCGCATTTAATTAGTCATTTCTTGTGAAATATTTTTTTTTTATCTAAATTGACTTAAATTAGGTGCTACAAAGCCAAAATGTTTTATATGCCAGTAATATCTTTACTAAAAACACCCGTCAGCAAAAACACAGCGACGCTGCCGAATTTTATCATAATATCCATAAAGTTAATGAGATTCAACTAAAAAAAGTATCCATAAACAAAACAAGGTACAATGTAAATTACAATAATTTTTGTCTTCCATATTCATTCTATAAACAAAGGGCTGAAAAAACTGAAATAAAAATGATTTTTTTTGTTATCTCTCAAGACAAAACAAAAGAATGGTTTAAATAGTCGCCGGCTAAAACCGCTGTTGTACCTCACACGAGGAGCTAGTGAAGCTAGAAAATATTTCTTGCGTACAAGCAATATTTTTTCGGTGGCATTCAAGGCGGTATGCTTTAAGTGATCTTAAAGTTCCTTCGATAGAAAAGTGTAACTAAGGATTATTTATAATATGTAATAATGTAAAAGTAAATAGTTTACGTTATGTACATTGAAATTTTAAATTTGGGAGTTTATTATTTATCAAGCTCAATCCATAGTGTTCGAAATATAGAATTTACATTGTTAGCTCCTTTCGGGAACTACATTTCATTGAAAACCCGCGTGGCGGAGTGACTGTGTCAGACTTACTTTGTGACTGACCGGTATGCTGACATACCGGTCTGACACAAAGTAAGTTCCGGGTTCAAAACCCGGCCGGACAAGTATCTGAATGATGAATTTAGATTTCTGTTCGGGGTCTGGGTGTTTGTCTATTCGTTTTGTGTATTTCCACGGCACCCACGACACAGGAAAAATCATAGTTTTAGTAAAAGGGTAAAACGCATTATGGCCTCATACCCCTATACAAAATAAAGGTCGTTCGCTAAAGACGTCCACAAAATGGCATATTTAAAGCGAATATCATTTATTCGTAAACTCGCTAGCGGTGTCAAATGTGCGTATTCTAAATATTTGAGCCAACTGTTATTTTACGAGATTAAAAGTGTGTTTAATTATATTTGGGTTGTAATATAACGCTCGTAGCTCTGTTCTGTTGCTTTTAATATTTTTCTGGTTACTATGTAAATAAAGCTAGGAAATTGTCAAGATCAGATTATAACAGCAACGTCGTGCAAGAATCTACATACCAATAACTACCATTCCTCAGAAATAACGACACGAATTGTGACTAACATCATTGGAATTTGGTTGTAATTACCACTATATAACAAGAATGTTTGAGCCCGTATGATCGTGCAGTTAATGATTCTAATATGTATAATAATATATTTTATTATATCGAGGCTATATACTATAGGGGATTAAGGATTACAACTTAAGGGCTGGCAAGTGTGGCAGCATGAACCGTCCGACCAGCGAACAAGATCACTTTCGTGCTTCCCGGTATGCGACGGTATACACAACAGTATTTGGCCACACATACATAAGTGTAGCCGCATACTGTTTTAAGCACCCGAAAGTCTGGATTCCGTAATCGCTCTTCCAAGCAGTGCCTCCCAGTGACGACAGGCTCAGAGGACTAGATCAGTGGTTCGTTCCGTTAGATCCTGTAGACCTCTTCATAACGCTGAGATAGGACACCGAGGTATGCGTAAAGATGCAGGAACATAAACCGGTCAGGAACATATCTCACAAGGACCAGTTATAATCTTTGCAGGTTCCCGTCAGCAAGAAATGGCGACAAAACATATTCTACAGTGACATTGTGAGAAAATAATTTCTTAAAAGAAAAAAAATACAGCTTGTAACAGTAAAAGTAACATTGTTTGAGAGCTTTATTTAATATAACAGTAGACTGCGTCAACTGAAAAACTTTAAACGCATTGTATCACCATGCAGAACTCAATTAAAACAATGGTTTTAAACTGGCTGAGTAATAAACCGAGTATTAAATATATAATTCATAAACATGATATCAAACAATAAAACATTCTAAATTAAACTGCTGTCAGTATCAGATAATAGGAATACCATAGGAATACCATACCTGTGCTAAATAAACTCTGTTATGAGCTTTTAAGAACATAACACTGATCTAGCTTTTAAGAAAACAATTATTATTATTAACAGAAATTTGTACACGTTATTATATAAGATTATATATGTTACGCGCTACTTTAGACTGAATTTAATTTGTATAAATCATCAGTCGTTATAAAATATATAACTACACAAAGCCGTGACACATAATTTCTACATAAGGGCAATATGTCGAGCGCGTCACTCGAGCGGGACCTACGCTCGATATCTGTTATTACTCATAAGATTGACCTTGCAACATTTCCAATTGCTAATTGTTCCAAATAAGTCCATATAACGTAGCGGTTTTTAATTTATGTAAGCTATGAGCGGTAGTAAAATATAAACAATAGACGTTAAAATGGAACTGATTGTCAGTTTCATATAATAGCAATATGTTGAGTGTGTCACTCGATCGGGATCTCCGATTGATATATGTTCTAACCTTATCAGTTATATTGATCTGATTTCCTTGTACCCTGGTCATAACAAGCTTCTAATAGTCCCGCTGAATAATATTTATAAAAAAACAAAACTGCTAACGTTGCCAATATACATTCCGCACTTTTATTACAGTATCAAATTTCTATAACCCACAAGAGGTTATAAAATACAACAATAGACATTGAAAATCCGCATAAAACCGCAATCAGTTCCACATAATGGCAATATGTCGAGCGCGTCACTCGAGCGGGACCTCCGCTCGATATCGCACCATTGTTGCGGGCTCTTAAGATCGACCTTGCATTGTTCCCAACCTCTAATTGTACCGATCTCAATCACGTGTATTATTGTTATTCCGCGATAATCATTAGAGTGGTTTAAGAACTTTTTTGTATATACGCTGAACGAAAGGTGGAGTTATATATGAATCATTGCAGAGCTATTTGCTAGGCACAAGCTTTCAGAATGAACGGAGTTTAAGTGAAAGTAGTTGTGTGTAAATTTTGAGACCAAAATTATTCGCGTGATTACATATTTGATTTTTTTTTATAGTATTGAAGTAGCAAACGAGCCTGCAGCCCACCTGATGGTAAGTGGCTACTGCCGCCCATGGACATCTGTAAGCAACCCTAGGTAAGATCAAAGTCTCACCTAAGGTTAGTCATAGATGCGTTGTTACCCCTGAGGACTAAGATGGATTGCCTCTGATAAGAATGTCTCCCTTACCACACCCTTCAGACCAGAACACAACAGCGCATCACACTGCTGTTATTAGGCAGAAATAGGAGTGGCGGTGGTGCTTTCGGAGTGGAACTACGAAGAGTTCTTCCACCTTAAAATTTAATACATATTTGAAAATAATTTTAAGAATTTTAAAATTAGGAATTATTTTACAATTTTTATAGTCGCAACAAGTAATAATTTCATCTTACTGATTATTGTAAAGGTAAGAATAGTTGAATGGATAGACGGATGTTTGTTACTCTTTCACGCAGAAACTACTGACATGATTAGGATGTTGGTACAAAAATAGTTTATGGATTATCTATACCTGGATTATCACATAGGATACTCTTTACTACCTGAAATTTGGCCCAAGCAGGCGGCGATATAATAGAGATACTAATATAGAATGTATAGTACCAAATGTAGTAAGGGAGACATACTTATCGGAGGCGTTCCAATTTACAATTAGTCCTCAGGGTTAGCAACGATTCTCTGGCTAACCTCAGATAAGAATGATTTTACCTGGGGTTGAATACAGATGTCCATGGGCGGCAGTGGCCACTCACCATCACGTGGACGGCATGCTCGTTTGTTCCATATTATTAAAAAAATACCATTGCATCTAAAACTAAGCGACAAAACCAAGAGTTGGGCAGTAGCGTTTTCCTACGTAACGTAAAACCCACTGCGGTTACCAACACGTTTCCAGACGCGGTTACTATTAGCAGTAATATGTCATACGTCCACCAGTTGACCTAAATTAAGTCTAAGGGAAACCTAAGATATAAATACTTTAAGATATAACATAAATATAAATGATTATTTGAAAGTAAACAAAACTAATACAAAAGTTGTAACAGTTTAACGTCCGCTATAAAGAACTTGCCTCTCTGGAAGCCATGTAACCGCGGCTCTGATTTCCAACTTTAACCACGGCTTGAAAAAGACCGTAAAATGTCTAAGACGACCCGCGTGGCGGAGCGGTCACCATACCGGTCTGACACTCAGTGGGTCCCGGGTTCGATCCTCGGCCAGACAGACATCTGAATGATGAGTTTAGGTTTCTGTTCTGGGTCTGTCTGTGTTTGTGTGTTCGTCTTTGTGTGTCCATGGCACCCACGACACAGGAGAAAATCCTAGTGTGGGGTTATGAGTGTAGAAAGCGTGTGTGTGCGTGTGTGTGTAAGACTAAATAATAAAGCTATTTTTTTTATGGTGATAGAACCCGTGTGGCACCATATTCATACATGGTGGTGCCTTCGGGGTCATACAACTAAGGATTCGTATTCGATTTTATCGTATATAATTCTATATTTACATATTTCATAACAACATTTCTGTATAAAATGTTGTCGGATCCGAGAGGTCGGTTCTCGAAAGGTTTCCTTACAAACTACAGTCGTTACCAAACTTTCACCGCTCTTCAAGTCTTTCAGTTCAGTTTAAAATTTATTCGTTCCCTTTTTAGTTGTATTAAGTTTCAAACGAGTGTTTACCAGTGAATTTCCGTGAGAATACGGGGCTAGTCGCACGTATTGATGTAAATTGCATTGAATAACAACTTTTGCTTATCTGCCTCTTATGTCGCGGATTTGTGTGATTCAAATCCCAGGTATGCATCAGATTAAAACAATCTTCTAGTTAAGTAAATTATAAAGCAATATACTAGAGCTAGGTTTAATTGTCAATGTAAAAAAACAGGATGGTTACAAAAAGTACAAAGAAATAAAACTCGCTGAGTTCCTTGCCGGTCTTCTCAGATAAAGTCGTGTTCCGATCCGGTGATAGAGTTAGAAAAAATATTGTAACTGACAATTTTAAAGTACCCTCGTAGGCCTATGTAAAATAAACAAATTTCATTCCATTTATTTTCATTTAATTATTCGCAAACGCGCTCAGAGGACTCCGGTCGTGTTCCGTTGGAGATCCCGGAGTCCTCCTTGTAGCGTCGAGGACGGCCACCGGGGGGGTTTTAGTGCGGTAAAAATCCCACACAACCTGGCGCCGCTCCGACGGTGTCGGGTACCTTTTGAAGGTTTCCCCCTCGAAAACAAAAAAAAAGGCCTATGTAAAATAAACAAATTTCATTCCATTTATTTTCATTTAATTATTCGCTCGATGCTGCGTCAGGGTGGAACATTAAAAACAAAATGTATGTGACCGATTTTATAAGTAACTATACGAAATTTCGCCGCGAATCGTAGAGAAATTTTCTTAAATTAGCTCAATGCGTCAAGCAAATTTTTCATAATCCTCGGGTAACAAATTAGAGTATATATAAAAGTTATTGAATTTCCTTAAAATTTTCGATGAAGAAAAATTCCTTGCCATTCAATAATAAAAACTGCTCTTGGATGTAATCACTCCTAGATAAGATTAGGGATCTCAGCAGCCATACATAGTTAAAATGTATTGTATAGGTGTAGGTCCATTACCATTTTTTGAAAAAACGTGGTGTTAGAGCCGGAAGATGGTAGAACCCATTGTCCACCGAAACGGGCGCTGTTTTATTTTGAAATTAAGGTATGGCATAGTTCAAAACAGTAGCACGCACTTGTGGCCAGTCGATTACGATTGGAGTTGATTACAGATATCCATGGGCATGACATGGAGTGCATGCTTACGACTTCAATATTATAAAAAAAAATATAAGTGCAGTTAACTTAACGAAGTTATTGTAAGGCGGCATTATTTAAAGTATATAAAATGTAAAGCTTTAAAGTATATTGATGTAAGATTGTATTTGTCACAACAATTTCCTTCACAATCTGTATATAATCATAACGCACGAAAACACAATATTATGCTCGGAGTATCTATCAAGATAATTACTCACGCCTCGCGGCGCTTCTCCCAACAATTATTATATAAAGGTTTGTAAATGTTGTTTATTATTATATAATCAACATTAATACATCGTAGAATGTAATATATGAGCAGTCTTAGCTTAGTGATATGAAGTTTGCCCTTTAGATCTAGATTTAGATTTTGGGTATCTGAATACCATGGGGTAAATGTTACATTATGTTAACTAAGCGTGTGTTTGAAATTTATCTTGTTTAGTACAATAATTCAAACGATTTATCAGGTGATCGAATCACCAGTGTAGTTCTACTTGCATTTCGGTAGAAGGGTGTGGTTGCTGTGTCACTTATATATGAGGCAACTTAGTCGGAGGTAGCAACGCATCTGTGATCGACTATAGATATAACCCTTGCTCTATATGAAGTGACTGGTTGTAATTAAAATATTAGCAAAATTAAAATAAATAACTCAGTACAATGACGACCCGCGTGGCGGAGAGGCCACCATACCGGTCTGACACGCAGTGGGTCCCGGGTTCGATCCCCAGCTAGACAGACATCTGAATGATGAGTTTAGATTTCTGTTCTGGGTCTGGGTGTTTGTGCATTCGTCTTTGTGTGTCCATGGCACCCACGACACAGGAGAAAATCCTACTGTGGAGCTATGAGTGTAAAAAACAATGAAAAAATACAGTATTGTATAAAATTGTATTCAGATTCTTTACAGATACCAAAGACATACTACACGTTTTTCATTCGTAACGCTCTTCTGAAAACACAATGAATCGAATATTTCGTTTTCATTATGTCTCTAACCTAACACTATAAAAATGTTATTAATTACTCTTCAGTTGAAACGCTCTACTCGGTCAAGTGCGAGTACTGTATAGAACATCGAATATGCCGCGTGACTAGCAAATAACGTATACTCGATGGATATAAATACCGATTTCTTTAAAGTTGCTGCAAAGTTGCTGCCGTTATACTGACCTGTAACAAAGAAAATAAAAATAAACACAATAAGCAAAAAAGTTAAGTCACCAACTTAAGCAATCAACACTGTATTTGACGGGATTCTTGGCGGCAAATTTCATAGTCTTTCCCGGTCACGTTTCAATGATTGCAGAAATAAGAAATACAAGCAACAAGAAGAATCAATCCGCCATATTATTTTAAACATAAAGATCCAAGACATCTTAAAAAATAAAGTTTGACATAATACTACACGTCAGACGTAAGGAATAATTATACCCTTTACCCTTTCTAGGATTTATCCTGTGTCGTGGGTGCCATGGACACACAAAGACGAATACACAAATCACTCATTATTTAGATGTTTGTCTGGCCGGGGAACCCGGGACCCACTGCGTGTCGGACCGGTATGGTGACCGCTCCGCCACGCAGGTCGTCCGTAATAGTATTAAACTTCAATAATCCATGCATATCCTACTTATGTGAAGAGAAGCCTTTGAGATTCGACTCCGGCGGCACCAACGGCTAACCCATTTTCCTCCCTTATCTTTTTGAACCCCTTATCTAGGGTTGGTTCAAATGTCCATGGCTGTGGTCACTTACCATCTGTATGCCCGTTTGCTCCTTCCACAAAAAAAATGCGGCCAAGTGCAAGTAGTCGGCAGACGAAGGGTTTCGTAGCATTATCTATAAATAAAGTTGAACAGTTTTCCAACTACCAACATGAGTTTGTTTTTCTTAGTAAACACTAAGAAAAACAAACTGTTAAACAACTGTAAAACTGCGTGTCAAAGTTATGTTATTCGGTTTTTGAAAAAGTGCTGTATCTCAAAAACTGTCAGCCGTATTTTGTTCGAACCAATTTTCGTTGAAGGTTTTCTTTGACATATACATATGTTTTATCCAGATTTTTCACTTTCTTAATTTAAAAGTTAGAGGCAGGGGGACGCATTTTACCGCCTTGAAAGGGCTTATGTCTCAAGTAATCAACATTGAGAAAAAATGTTTGTTTCTAAACCTCAATGTCATTTTTAAAGGCTTTTCTATAGACACCTCACCTTTGTAGGTAAGATGATTTTTTACTTTAGTTTCAGTTCCATGTATGGGTAGCCACCCCTAAATTAACTTTAAGAAACAGACAAAAGGACAGATGGATGAACAGACAGACATGACGAATCTATAAGGGTTCCGATTTTTGCCATTTGGCTACGGAACCCTAAATACATGTTAAAACAAATTATACCGAAACTCATTCATTTATTATTAAACTTTGTCTTAAATCATCAAATAATAACAAAACATTCTCACATAATAAACAATTTTATAACACAACTCAACATGGCTCAATATTATATAATACAAACATAATAAAATTAAGGAAACATTCATACATTCGGTGCCTAATTTACATAAATAAGGCGGAAATCTAACGTGCGATTGTGAATATGAATGTATTCGTTAGCTTTGAAAGATGTTTCACTTTCTTCAGATTCAAAATAACTCAGCTGAGATAATTGAGCGGAAGGTACAGAAAAAATAGAATGTGTATACGTTTATGTATATGTATGTGTATGTTTTTTTTAACACGCTTTTATAAGCTTGGGTGATTCTTATAAAACTGAAGTAGGTGTATCCAACTTCAATCTTATATGCAGCCGCCATAATAAGTGATCATTACCACCCATAGATAGATACTTGTAAGCTATTTCATATAAAATATAAGTTATATCTGAAGTCAATTACACATTCAATGCTACTCCGAAGAGCTACATGCTCGCCCCATATTACAGTCAGCTGACAACCGCACACCCTCGTACCGAAACACGAGAAGTTTTTAAAGAAATAGTTGTAAAGGTTGTACCTATATTCGTTTTACTACATTAGAAAGATGTGGTGTCGTGGGACACCCCTACCTGGTGTCGAAGTTCCTTTTGCTAATGTAGAATCGACGCAATTTGCAAAAAAAAAATGTGCTCAATTTTATGTAGGTTTTCTTGATTTTTCTCTTAAATTTTGCTAATTAGTTGTTATTTAAGTACAGGAAAGTATTTAGGAAAATTCAGTATTTTAGGAAATAATAAATTACGTAAAATAAAAAAAAATCGTAATTCAAATTATCAACTAAAATAACCAAATATGTCTCTTTATTTTTGTTTGACAACATAAAATTACATAGATATAGAAATAATTACAAAAAAAGAAAGAAAGAGGGAGAAAGAGAAAGGTATTATACACTACTCGCTTGTGTATACGACTGTTGCGCCTGCGCACGTCTCATTTAACGGTTTTATTCCACGGCCTTTTTCTTACGGTTTTACTATCAAATTTTTTTCAGTTCGGTCGCGCAGCAAAATTCCTATCTCCTCCAAG
The DNA here is from genome assembly GCA_002930495.1 of Cecropterus lyciades. Lineage (NCBI taxonomy): Eukaryota > Metazoa > Arthropoda > Insecta > Lepidoptera > Hesperiidae > Cecropterus > Cecropterus lyciades. The sequence continues at coordinate 107,349 of MOOZ01000935.1, read as the reverse complement.
CCTGCCGTAAGGAACTTCGTTCCAAAAAATATCTAAAACTATGAAAAACATCTTCTAATATGGACACATCGATTTGATAGTAGTTGCAGCGAAACTCAGTTTCACTGCAACGACATAACCCCTTGCTTACATCACCACTATCACTGCCTTGTTTCTGATATGTGTTTCAAAATACATTTAATATTACAACTGTCTAACATAACAATAAACTAAAGTATCCATAAACCAAAAACAAAACATCATAATTTTCCGTTATTTTAACACAACGAAAACAGAAAAGCTTTGTTCTGTGATCTTCAAAAGTTACATTATCTAATTTCATAAGCCGTCAAGACAGAAAAGTAAACCATAATAACTGCAAATATAATTGGATACTGACAGCTGTTTTAATTGCTAGCGTGCCTTTGATATCACCTTTCCTACCCCTCAGCGGTTGGTACAAGTCAAAGGCGAAAGCGATAAAACTACCATTATAATGCTAGCGGTTGATACATAAAAAATGTTATGTTACAAGCTGTTATCCGCTACTCCATCCGCGTGTACATAATTCAATACAATCATTCAAACCCCTTTTAGTAACTTTAGGGATGGGATATCAAAATTGTACAAATTTCCTTAGTTCTAGCTTAATTAATTTAGGTTGAGCGATGGTAAGTCAGTCGGCGAATCAATGAATTTCCGTTGTATTTTTAATGTACGCATAGATTTTTAATTCATGTAAAGATATACAGATATATATATGATATACAGGCAGGTGCTTTTTATAGATAAAGTTGTTTAATATTCAATAAACATATAAAATTACAGACTCCATCCATGTGTCACTGCTGTCAGCCAGTCAGCCAGATACCCTTGTATGTCCCTGTGTCCCTACAACTAGAGGAGGGCAAGTTAGTGGCCAACCTATATCAGATGTTTTGAAACCATTCAAAAGGCCTAATGCCTATGATAACAACCAGACGACTTAATGTGCTCTCTGAAGCGTGAAGCCATGAAATTTTTGCAACCAGTGTTCAAGCTACCTGTTTTTGTCAGCGCCCGGCTTTGTTTACCTTAGTAAACCGGCTAATTGTAAGACCTGCACATGCCGCATGGAACTACGCACTTCATGAAATAATTAGAAGCCTAGATCTTAAATTATCTTAGTTCACGCATACACTAACAATATTGAGTAAACTATTACAATTGCTATTAACAATTATAATGTATCCATCCATCCATCCATCAGTCCTTTGAGGTCCACTGCTAGACAGGCCTCCCCTAATCGGCGCCATTCCAACTGATCCTATGCCTTCTCTATCAAACGGTTCCCCGCTGTCTTCTTCAGGTCATCGGTCCACCTGGTCGGGGGGCGACCCGTGCTCGTTTTGCCTAAACGTGGTCGCCACTCGAGGACATTTCTTCCCCATCGGTCATCCGTCCTTCGAGCGATGTGATCGGCCCATTGCCGCTTCAACCTGCTAATTTTGATATCTATGTCGGTAAGCTTAGTACGTCTACGGATTTTATCGTTGCGAATCATTTCTCGTAGGGAAATTCCAAGCATAGCAACTGCACTTATAATGTATATTTTAATAATATGTTTCGTTTTTGCTAAGAAACATTAAAAATATATATTTTATTGGTGACTACTATAATTCCATTAGCTATAGGATTATTTGAAATTGACCTAAATCGCCAATCGCGTGCAATTAAAGCAAACTCGATCCAGACTGTAATTATTAAAGAAGTTTCGCCTATCGACGTGAAAGGTAACTTCAATGGATTCAATTAAAAGTTGAACACGGATGTCTATCGTATAGTTTTGTTTGATTTGGAATCTCGGTAATAAACTTCCAGATACCGATGGACTTCAGTTTTACCGTGCAAAAATGGTTGTTTACGTTTTTAATAGAGCTTCGGGTCATATCCGGCTCGAATGACCAGACACTGTGAAAAGAGTCACATTTTTAAAAATATTAAAACAAAAAACCGGACTGCTTCAACAATTTATTGCCTTCAGTATCAGTTCTTTTTTATTTTGTTTTTGTAATAATATATTTTTTACATGTTTTACGAGTTTTCATCAAATTAAGATATAAGTTTTATAATCTATATATTTTTGGAATGTTCTATTTGCTAGCTTTCTTCTGATATTCATATTGTCACGATAATAAACAAAAAAGTGTGTGCCAG
>MOOZ01000935.1:36973-48101 GCA_002930495.1 Cecropterus lyciades | reverse complement strand
TAACTATTGATGTGAAACATCTATAGGCGCACGTAAACCTGATTGTTCGCGTGGCGATCGCCACGCCGTATTTATTATAGCGCTATCTGTTATATATTTCGAAACTATTAAGTATCGAATAAAACTAGGCGGTCTGCGGTGTTAGTTCGACTTAGTGCGGAGTACTGTACTACGGCCTTATTTTCATCGTGCTATATTCACATCTGCCAGTCGTCCCGTGATCATAATTTTAAACGAAACAGTAATATTCAACATCTTTCAAGCAAGTATAACTTCTAATAAAGCTACACATATACCTTTGTCGTAACAATCGCAAAGTTAGAAATACTACATTGTATATTAATGTCGCACTCTATTATTCCCAACAAATTCATTTAGAATAACTATAATTTTAATATCTTTTGAACGGACGTACATTTTAACAGTTCAACGTATGCAACGCAGCTGGAAGTCATAAATCATAGTTTAATTTTCACTGCACAACTAGATTACTGTTATAATGTCCTTTGTATTACATTGTACAGTAACGCGTCTAGGCACCTGCGGTCCCACTGACGAGGAAAGATTGTTTCAACGAGCGATGAAAGTAAAGTGCAAAAGCTCGTAGGATTCTTAGTGATTCGACTTTTGTTTGATTCATATTGTTGCTTTAGTATAATAATTCGTCCCTCCCTTATTTCCCTCATTACAGGCGCCATTTTAAAAATTATATAGCCTATGTTACTTTGCAAATTGAGACGATTGCAGTGTTATGTCATATGACATAATCCGTCAAGCCAATTGGGCTATAGCGCATGCCAATGAAGTGGGCATACATACATACAAACATAAACATAAACGCTTCTACGTGTGCCATGGATACACAAAGACGAATAAACAAACACCCAGACCCAGAAATCTAAACTCATCATTCAGATGTCTGTCTGGTCGGGGATCGAACCCGGGACCCTCTGCGTGTCAGACCGGTATGGTGACCGCTCCGCCACGCGGGTCGTCATAAATACTTACGCTCGATAAATATTACTCTCCTTCTTACGCAGTCGGGCAAAAGTGATACCAACAGGATAGATAGACATAGTCACTACAAACAAAAACATATTTAAGCTTAATCGTTGATGATAAGAAAAGTGGATTATATTTGTTCTGAACACATTCTTGGGAACGTTTAGTACAGTCGTAAATAATGACTAGATTTGTTTTGGAGTTATGACATCTGGTCATTTTAGACTGAGATAAAAGAGTTTTTTTTTGTGGAACTGAAACGAATATCATAAAAAGAGAAGAAATATGCAGACATTTTTATGGTTTCATTTTATATTATTAACGAGTATTTGCTCGCGGCTTTCTTATACCTATACAACAAATTAAGGAAAAGACGATAGGATGTGCAGAACGCATTCCGCACAATTTTTTCAGTGTAAATAATGCTTTATAATTATATGGATTTGAATAATACTTTCCATGTTGGATTTCAAAATCCCATCAATATGGTTTCAGCCATATCTACCTCCATGATAACCTGTCTAGACCCGACAGGTATGCAAACTTAAAAAAATCTTAAATTTAAGGTATTTGACAATACAATTTGGAAAGTCAGATATTTTTTTTCAAATCGCAGACAGAAATTCCAATTTTAATAGTATATTTAGATTTTAAAAATATTTCTCAGCTGCCTACTCATTATTATACTAATAATTTCCTTAAAATACGCGTGACATTTGTTTACGTGACATTTGGTTAAACAAAATTATACATCAGTGAAAGGAGAATGCCCGCTGAAGTATGGAGTTCGGTTTCATTTTAAATATTTTTGTACCATATCATATGTACATAATATATTGATTCAGTTTGTAGAGTTTTAACTGCAGATTAAATATTTATATTTGTCTCTACTTGGCCGGGTTAACGATAAAATGGTTGAAGAATTTCACCAAAATAGGTTATTTCTTGACAGTTGCAACATGCTAATAACATTTCTTTGTAATTGTTTTGCATAACTTACGATATAATAATAAATGCGATGGACATTCAAGAGCTACTATCTAGTTAGTAGATACCTAATCAATTTCAAATCAAACGATAAAACACTAAAATCACAACAAACTAACAATGTAGCACGCAAGCGAGAAGAGGAGACATCTGACATCTGTCATTCAAACTTCATAGTAATGCAATTGTGAACGATTTTAAGCCAAGGATTAATTCATTATTGATTAATCGATACGGTTTTATTAATTTACATATTATAAGACCGCTCAAGTTCATGCAATAAGTCACACTGAGTTATTATTACGATAGATAGTGTATCGTAGGACGTTACTTAACATTGATATTTTTGAAAAAAAATAATCGAATATAACTAGGGAATCGATTAATTCATAATCGGACCTAACCGAAACGTCATATTGGAATTATTGCAGTACAGTAGGGAATAGAATAATTACTTTTTATCAAGAAAAGTTTTCCGGCAAAGTAATGGCTCGATATTTTGGAAAGTTGTTTGAAAAAATAAATATGATTTTCAAATTTCATTTGGTGAACAATTTGAAACCACACTTGAGCATACTCCTTTCAATAAAATATGATGACGATCTTTAGAAAAAAAAAACATTTTTGCATGTTGACTCATCTTTAATGCTTATATTTAATAAATGACATAGTAAATACGAAAGTTCCGCGTGTCTATAAATCGCATATATTTGCAAAAAAATATATTTAGGAGGACAGAAACTGAGTAACGTTTCTATATTTTTAAGATTTTTTCTCTACCGGATTTTAATGGATTGAATTTGTAAATTTAATTTTAATGGATAATTCTTTTTTTGACTTATTGTAATATGGATGATGGATATGTGAAATATTGGATGGTCTTTATTTCTATAAAATATCAGAAGATATTCTCTTTTCTTTATCTTTTTATATCTAAACACAGGTAAAACCACGGGCACATTTTCTAATTAACAACATCGTCCCCAAAGGTTTGACAAAAATAATCGAACTTTTTTTATGTTGTTATCGAATTTCTTACCCTTTAGGGAAATGAAATGTACTCGTATAATTATATTAATTTGTGTAATTGCATTGCTGTCCGCCCGAACGAGTATTTCGCGATTGGGTCAGAGCGCGGCGGACTGCCCGAATTGATTCAAGTATCACTTTGCAATTATTAATTCAATTGTTCGCGGCGTTCCTATTTATGTGGGGAGCGCTACAGTTCTGTGGCTCTGGTGAATGATCCGTCAAAGGAATCTAGTTTAGTCGATTCTTGGATGCAATATTAATAGTTTAGTACCTTGAACGATATATTTTGGAATATAGTATTGTATAATCGATTAGGATATTGTAAAGTCCAGAGTGATAAATAAAAAATAAGTTTCTGTTATGTTTCTGAGCAGTGATAACCTGCTGCATAACTGATAGAACGTTGGTCGGCCTCTCAATCGAGGATCCGAGGTTCGAATCCTAGGCACGCACTAAAATGATGTATTAGTAAATTAATTATCACTGCTTTACGGTGAAGGAAAACATCGTGAGGAAACCTGCACACCTGACAGTCTTTAAAAAGTTCTTAAAGGTGTGTTAAGTATATAAATTCACACTTGGCCAGCGCAGTGAGCCATGGCCTGAAATTCTTTCAATCTAGAGAAAACCCGTTCCCAGTGGGACAAAAATGGGTTGACGACAGGTTTCTGTTTTATAACTTAGTAAGCAGCCAACAAGCATGTAGTTTGCCTGATGTTAATATAGTGACTACTAGTACTATATGATATGTACTTGGCTGATGTAATGATAACGTATGAATCTTTGATCCAATTTTAAAAACGCTAACCTAAAATTTATATAATTTCATGTACGTGCATCAAAGCGATGAAACCAGGAATTTAGATTGGATTTTTCAAACAAAATTGGTTTGTAGTATTCTCCAAAACCGATTTAGTTTGTACGAGTATACGACTTAAAACGACACTGAATTCTGATCGGATACCGAGCACAAATATCGAAAACATTTTTGAAATATAGCAGTGGAAAATTTGGTATGTATGTTAAGTATTTTCATTGAAAATCGTACCAATATAAGAGAGACGTAGAAAAAATTAATAATTTTTAAAGGTGGTTAACACAATTGTAATAGCAAGATACGTCTCACTAGTCTCACTAATCTATACTAATATTATAAAGCTGAAGAGTTTGTTTGTTTGTTTGAACGCGCTAATTTCTGGAACTACTGGTCCGATTTGAAAAATTTTTTCGGTGTTAGATAGCCCATTTATCGAGGAAGGCTATAGGCTATATATCATCACGCTAAGACTAACAGGAGCGGAGCACCAATGAAGAATGTTTCAAAATTGTGGGTGTTTTTTTCTAATGAGATATAAAATTTCGGTTAATGTATGTCACGTTACATTTCTTTTAAACGCGGGTGAAACCGCGAGCTCAGCTAGTATTATATATGTGAAAGTTTGTGAGGATGTAGGTATGTGGGTTTAGTCGACATTGGACAGATTCTAATTTGGAAATCATAGTCTCGTATGTTATAATATTTTATTTTATGATATTATATTTTGTTATATATCTGTCCATTATAGAATCTGTCCACACTAGACTACGATGTCCAAATTAGAATATGTCCAATGTCGACTAAACCGGTATGTGTTTGTCACTCTTTCACGCAAAAAACTACTGGTCGAATTAGATATTAGATTGTTTAGTATGTATCACACAGCAGTACGGGCCAACATCCTGGTTTCTCGCCTAAGTCCTTCCGAATAGATGCGGGATGATCTTTAAGATGTTAATGGTCCTGAAATTTTAATGGCTAACTAAAGTAAGTATTAATTAATTGGCTGCACTAGATCCCGTCTCCACTTCTCAGTTTATTGACAAATTTAAGCCATGTTGTCATCCGATGAGCCGCTTGGAAAAGTTATACATTCGTTTTGGATGGCTAAGTCGATCTATTTATTTAAAACGTAAAAGATTTTTAATATAGATATGATAATAATTTTCATAATAACTTAAGACAGAAGGTCCCTTAAGAAGGGACTAAATAAATTAACCGACTTGGTATTACATGGACCTCACAACTTTTTACGGTAAAAAAACTGAGCTGCGAGACTTGTTTCTTTTTTACAGGATGTTTTTGATGGCATCTCACTTCTTTTTGTAGAGTCCTACTTTTTTCCTTTTTGGTACCTTTTACTTCTAGAATATCAATAACGATTTTTCTTAAAGTCTCTGTCTTATGATTTTTCTTTTTTTTGTGGGCAGTCTTCCTCTTTTTATTTTCCGGTACTACTTCTTGAGCTTCAACTCCAGTTTTTCTCAAAGCCCACTCCCTGTCTCTATGTGTTTTTCTCGGAAGCTTAATTTAACTGCGTGAATAACTTTGTAATCCCATACAAATGTATAGGATTACAAAGTTATTCACGCAGTTGGTGTATCTGGAAAACTGGACAAAAATTATGAAATGTTTAGGTTTTCCCTTAATTAAAACATTGAACACTAATTATATTCTAAATTTGAAGGTTTTATGGCTGCTAGAAGAGCCTTGGACTTTTAATGATCGGTCAGTCAGTCAGTCCGTGAGTGAAAAAATTAAGAAAGTTTGACAAGTTACAATGCTTAAACTACTGGTTCTAGCTTAATGAAATTTTAAATATACCGTGTTTACACAATGCCTGCTTAGTAACTGAAAATTTAGGCTTTATTTATCCACAATTGCTTCGAGAAAAGGATGGTAACGGCCGTGCCGCTTTTTTGCTCGAATTACCGTGCCCCCAGATCATAAAAAAAAATTAGCAAAAACATTTTTTAGTCTCCTAGTGTTCATAAAATAGTAAAGAACGGGGTTGTATGGCAATGATTTTAATACATGTAAATATTGTACATGTGCACAATATTTTACAAGTCGTTTACTCGTAAAGTGTCAGACAAGACAGCAATGAATGCGAGAAAGAAGTCAAAGTAAAATTATCTTCGTTTGATATTAAGCACGATTCACGTATACGAAATCAACCACATTCAGCTGTGAGGTCCAATTGATTTTTAATGAAACTGAAGTAAAAACGGTGATTATACGATGGTAAGTGGTAATGGTATAGGTGGAAGAACTCTTTGTGGTTCGATTCCGGAAGCACCACCGCCACACCTATTTCTGCCTAATAACAGCAGTGTTATGCGCTGCTGTATTCTGGTTCGAAGGGTGTGGTAAGGGAGACATACTTTTCCAAAGCATTCCATCTTAGTCCTCAGGGGTAGCATCTGTGGCTAACCTTAGATTAGACTTTGATCTTACCTAGGTTGATTACAGATGTCCATGGGCGGCAGTAGCCACTTACCATCAGATGGGCTGCATGCTCGTTTGCTACATCCATACAATAAAAAAAGTGGACATTACCCAGGAGGTTAACGTCCACTTACCAAACCAAACAAGCATGCAGTCCACCTGATGGTAAGTGGTTACTACCGCCGAGGGGGATCTTATGCAGGTCAAAACACCGGCCCTTCCACTTCCGGCCCCTTTAATGTAAAAATTCGCAACACGCGTATTTTTACATTAAAGGGGCCGGAACACGTTCCGTGTTTCATTCTGATTTCTATTCTGGGTCTAGGTGTTCTTGTGTTTAAGGTAAGGAACTATTGTCCCCCAACGACATTGAAACATACGATAAACTCGTCTGTGTGCATCCATGTTACCCAAAACCGATAATCCTAGTATAGAGCGTTGAAAAAGAAAGCGGACCTATTAAAACTCACTTATGACGCGTACTACAAAATATCGACTACAACAAACTTGGCCTTTGTAACCAACTTGGCCGCATCAAAACAGCTCCCATTGAACACAAACTTCTCCTGTAGACACATAAAGTTTTCCGCAACATTTATGATACATTAACCGGCATACCGGCGTTGCCAACTCCTAACAGGGTCGTAATAGTTTATATAGAACAAAGCACCTTCAACAAAATTGAGGTAAGAAACACCACGACCGGTTAGCCTTGAGCCCGTTTAGCTGACCCGCGAGCGGCGGTTCCGTACAATATTATACGAACGGGAGGGGAGTGGTAGGTCTATGTACACCGGTAATCACATGTTGTTGAATAACGTAATGAACTAATTTGTCTTGCCAGTAATGTGCCGCTCAAATCTGCCCTACGTAGCCAAATGGCCCAACATGAATACAATAACGAAATATTATCTTCGTTACGTGAATCTGTTATCTCACTGTTAAAAGGACAATGATTGTGTTGTACATTGTTCTTGAAAACAGCTTTAAAAGTTTATATTATGTTGTATTTTAAGACAACGAGTGGAATTGGATCTCGTTTCATAAGAGTATTGTGATGCTTAAGTCTTCAAATTGTGTTACGTCAAACGAGAAGAATGTGTATTTGCCACGTCGTAGATGAAGTCTTGTTTATTTAAAAATATCTTCTCATTAACCTCAAGACATTAGAAAGGGCACGCCGAGACTTGTTGAACTGTTGAAGAATGTCAGGGATGGCACGAATATAAAATATTTAATGGTGATATTAACGAACCTCCTAGCTGAACAGCGATTTATAGTAATATGTTATGTACATTAATTAACGACTAAAATCGTTATGTAAAGTTCAAATCCTTTCTTTACACAAATATTAAGTTATATGCCTTTAAGAAAATCTATTTATAATAAATAAAAACTGCAAATTAGAAATAAAAAAACAAACAAGTATAGCAGTAAGAAATGTAAAGGACACTCATTTTTCCCTATTTCTACTGCTAAAAGGAAATTTCCACTATTCAAAAGGAAAAGTACAAAGTATAGAAACGCGCTCTAAAAATATAGCACTTAAAGAAAACATGATGTTTCCTTGGAAATTATACGTGAAACGGAAATAAAATCAGCCTTGTTAACCAAAAGCGCTGGAGTGTTTCTAACGGCCATTGAATGGGTTGAAGGCGTGGTCCAAGGGAGAGGCCAGAGCGGGTAAAAAATGATGATGAAACTTAATGTCGCTTTTAAAAATCTGTCCACAACTTTGTTGCTGATGGGACGATTGCGTGGCGTATGTCCTATTTATAGTACAAATGTTTTATATATGCAAAAAGTAGAAAAATTAGTAGCAGTCCATATGGACTGCTAATAATGTAGCCAATATAGATAAATATAGACAATATTGTCTATGAAAAGACCAAGATCAAAACGTGTATAAATCCTAGAATTTAAATTAAAAAAATGTACTTTTTATCACAAATGTTTCTATTTCTGAGAAATGAATTCTGGTAACTCATGAATTATTTATTGAAAGGATAGATAATAGAAACGACTATGATAAAACAAAAATAAATATACAGGCCTAAAACTATAGACCTATATAATATATTGTGGGGCAATTAAAGGAACCCAAAATTAGTGAATTATGTACCCACGCCCTGTAAAACATAATACAGTTGGACCACATGTAGTTGCTACATGTGTATAATAATAAGAAACAGAGTTTAAATTAAGCTTAAAGAAGTATTATCATTAAATTATTTATGTACCATATTATATCCATATAAAAATCCCTATCTTAAAAGTCATTTCCATGTCTTTGCTTTTAATTAAATGAGCAAATTAATTTACTTTTTCTTACTGATTATTAACATATAACGTTCTTTTTAAACAAAATCTTGTTACTTTCATTACTGAAGAAAAGCTGTTTTGTAAAAACCTAGAGCAAAAACCTAGCACCTAAAGAGAAATTGTGAAATTATATATGAGAGGGAAAGAAAATCAGGCTTGTTAACTATAAGCGCTGGAGCGTTCCTAACGGCCATTGAACGGGTCTACAGGATGTGGTCTAAGGAAAAAGCAGAAGAGAGAGCGGAATTTTAAAATTTTGTGTCTAAGAATTTTCAATATTATTTGGCTAGAGTTCTCGTAGGATACACTTACCAGTAAATTTTAGTTTGTCTATTATTTAGATTGTTGATAAAAATTGTCCCCACTCGAAGAATCTTAACTGAAGGAAAAAAAGGTATTATTATTATCTTTAATTAATAACTATATTTTATCGATAGATTCTTTTATAGTTCAGAGCCCGAACGACTGTAATATTTATTCTATGAATTATATCGTCATTTTCATTTTCCCGCTACATCTCATGCCTCGAGCCACATCCTAAAGGATCCTTAGAGAAAGCCTCCTTTACAAAAGGCGAGTGTTTTAATGAAGCAAAGTTAGTGAATGCGCCTTTGATAAAATTAGGGACAAAATTTAAACAGAAACTTTCGACTTTCGCACGTCAACAGTTATTAATGACTTGTACTAGCCGGTTCGTTACTCGCGTGGAAAATTGTGTTTCAACTAAATAAATGTTTACACTTCATACTTAAGTTAATTTATTCAAGTTCTAAGTGTATACGGATTGGGAGCTTCGTAAAATAAATTGTTATGTCGTTAACACATCTATTTTTACTAAAATAGCTCTGTTTGCACTGTGTTTGTAAGGCAGGACGTTTACAGATGATGTGTTAAGCTCTAAATCACGAGATGAACCTCTTGTGTAAAAAACCTTCTTACTCAATCACTGATCCATTGGAAAAATATTTATTATATTATTCAATTATTAATTATTCTTTAATATCAGAAAACAAAAACTTCGTGAGATATACTCGCGACTGAGTTTGTCGCAAAAAAGTTTTCAAAGGTGTGTGACATCTTTCAATTCACACTTGGCTAGAGCGGTGGACTATGACCTAACTCTGGAAGAAGACATGTGCCCAGCAGTGGGATAAATAGGGTATACATATCAGAAATTCCATAAAAAATTACTCAAGGAAATACATATATTCGTGGCTCTATAATATGATAAGTGCTATGGGTAAATGGAGAGCTGATTATTGATGCATGTAATTCTGTTAAATTATTAGGTCACTGTTGAAAGACGTTGTAACTGACCGTGCCTATCTGTAATAAATTCCTGATAAGATTAGAGTAGGTTCTTGGCCACAAACGAATTGCTACCCCTAAGGACTAAGTTGGAATGCCTCGAATTAATATTTCTTTCTTGCCACATCCTTCAGGCCAGAACACAGTTGCGCCAACGCCTCAACCGACAATAGTTCAACAACCATCAAATGTTTCAACTTCAACTGACTCAAAATAGAACAGAAATCTTACCTGAAGTCGGCAATTCGCGTCAAAGTCCACCTTCCCTTTTCACGTGTCATTAACACAACAATTTCGTGAACCTTTGCTATTTGTAAGCAAAAAAAGAAGTGTCTATAAACATATTTCCTTTCAGAATCCGAACCTTTATTAAATATATTGATAAAACGGATTATTCCATACTTTGCTTTTATATCGCTAAGCCAATCCATTTCAAGGAGATTGTGTCGGATACAAAGTATAATGAAGGCAAATGTTATATAAACAGTTGGTATTCTGTAAGCTCGTACTATATACTCGAAAGCCTGAGATCGCGATAGTGGCGCCGTACGGGTGTGGAGATGAGATGAACTATTTTGTATGAGGAGTTCTATTGTAAGTCATACTTATGATTTAGCGTCATTATTATTAAAACTTTTAACTTGTTATAATTGTGTATAGCAAACGTGTAACTTGATATAATATATTGACGTTTTGTTTTCCTTTTTTTATAGAATAAGGTTACCGATGCAAAAAAAATGGAAATGAGCTGGCGTCTAAAATGTTTATAGGGAAAGGCAGTAATATTAATTAGGTACAGCCAAACATCTATTTCTGCGTCATGACAGCAGTGTTATGCGCTGTTGTGTTCTAATCTGAAGATTTGGTAAGGAGGACATGCTTATTCGAGGCGTTTAAACTTAATTCTCAGGGTAGTAATCTATCCGGGCGGATCTTATCTGGGGTTGACTACAGATGTCCATGGGCGGCAGTGGCCACTTCCCATCAGGTGGACTGCATGCTCGTTTGCTACTTCCATTGCATAAAGAAAAAAGGTTAAATATTTCTCCTAGCGCTCACCTATGCTACTCGTATGTACTATTGACGAGCCGCGTGGCGGAACGGTCACCATACGGGTCTGACACGCATTGGGTCCCGGGTTCGATCCCCGGCCAGACAGACATCTGAATGATGAGTTTAGGTTTCTGTTCTGGGTCTGGGTGTTTGTGTGTT